>CABHPH010162045.1:0-11075 GCA_902168325.1 Peromyscus nudipes | reverse complement strand
CCATCCCAGTCAAGCCATGGAACACAATCAGTAGCTAAGTGATGACATGAGGTTGTTGGGGATGGGTGGAAGGGACAGTCACCAGCAAGGACAGGATGGTAGGGCCTGGCACAGGAGCCTACCCATGGAAGGGGAAGTGCTGTGGGATGGTCTGTATGTCAAACATGTTGCTTATTGGTCAATAAAATAAAAAAACTGATTGGCCAGTGGTCAGGAAGGAAGAAGTATAGGCGGGACAAGGAGGAGAGAATTCTGGGAAGTGGAAGGCTGAGCCGGAGACATTGCCAGCCGCCACCATGACAAACAGCATGTAAAGATGCCAGTAAGCCACGAGCCACGTGGCAAGGTATAGATTTATGGAAATGGATTAATTTAAGATATAAGGACAATTAGCAAGAAGCCTGCCACGGCCATACAGTTTGTAAGCAATATAAGTCTCTGTGTTTACTTGGTTGGGTCTGAGCGGCTGTGGGACTGGCAGGTGAAAGAGATTTGTCCTGACTGTGGGCCAGGCAGGAAAACTCTAGCTACATCCGGGCCTCTGCCTTTTTAAATTGAGAATAAAAATCATACCAGCTTTATTGCCATGAACTTTAGATGAAAGTCATTCAGTGTTCAATTAATAAGAGCCACTCCCGATATCTAATGGAATGGAGGTCAGAGCCAGGTTTCAACTCCCTTAAGATAGAGAAATGTAAACGTTTTGGCTATCTGAACCTGTGGACTAGCTGCACATCCATGGAGCCCCGTCTCAGGGATAAAGAGCCTGAGAATATAATTCAGGACACTTTTTCCCCCTCCAGAGACCATCTCTGAGGAAGAATGAGGGCTGTGGCCATTCAGAGGACATGTCTCACAGACAGCTAAAGAAATGAAGCAAATTTGTTCTTGCTTGACCTGGAGCTCCTGAGAGTCTGATCTTCCTGAGGAGAGCTGGTCATAGGTCGCAGGCTGTAGGCTGGCCAGAGAACTGTCTGCTGCAGTCAGCTGCTCCCTTTATCCCAATTCCCTGTGACCAGGAAACGAGATGATAGTAGTTCCTGGTAGCAGCTCTGGCTGTGGCCCCTCCAGCAGAAGCCAGTTGCCTTACAAGGAAGAGAGGTGGAAGATGCCAAGACATTCTTCTACCAGGGGGAAATTTTTTGAGCAGACAAAACAGCATTTACCACATCAGGCCACCATGGAAACCGGAAGGGGATCCAGGCAGCTGTGGAAGGGGACAGAACCGCCGCATTGTAGAGGATGACCAAGATGGAAAGGAACGTGGACAAGGCTGGCTACAGTTGCCTTCTGCCTGGCTCCGGAAATCAGGACATCCTTTCCTTGCAGGATGGGGGTGATGGTGATGGGGTCATTTTTTAAGACCATCGCCATGGCTGGATCTGGATTGGGGATTATATTGGACATTAGACTGAGAATTCCTGATCATTGTCATCAGAGGCCATGCTGTGTCACCCCAAAGACCTTTGAGATAGTCCTTCATTGTTCAGAAGTATTTTTTTATTCTCTTTCTGTATATGTGTGTTCATATGTGTGAATGTGCGTGTGCACATGTCACAGCATGTATGTGGAGATGAGACTACCTCAGGTGACAATGTTTACCTTCCTCTTCGCTTGAGATGGGATGTCTTGTTGTTTGCCACTGTGTATCCCATGCTAGCTGACCTATGACTGTTGTCCTTTATTTAAATGGTTGCTGCCTTTTAAGCCACAGCTGTCTGAATCAGCAACTGCAACTCTGCCACTACCAACTCTCACAAAGCTAAGAAGGAAACTTAACTAAGTTTCTTTCACGCTAAAGAACTCAAGATTCAAAGGTTAAGGTGGAATTCTGCTCCTCACAGAGGCTGAATAGTGAGTAGCTCACCTCCTCCTCTTGCTCACATCCTCCAAAAAGCCCTCATGCCTCTCCTCGCCCCTCCTTACAAACCCTTCTCCACCTGGCTCCTCCCTACCACTTCCTGTCAGCCAGTTGCTGGCTCAGCCTCCTGACTGCAGGTGAATTTTATTTAATCAAACACATCTTTGCATCATTAAACAAACATTCCAGAGCATAAACAAAAGTAACACACTTTGGAATAATATTCAACAACCCATGACCTTCTGGGGATTCTCGTGCCTCATTTCTGTCCTCATTAGGGTTACAATTGCTATGATGAAACACCATGACCAAAAGCAAGTTGGGGAGGAAAGGTTTATTTAGCTTACACTTCCACATCACAGTCCATCCCTGAAAGAAGTCAGGACAGGAACCCAAGCAGGGCAGAAACCTAGAGGCAGGAGCTGATGCAGTGTCCATGGAGGGGTGCTGCTTACTGGCTTGTTCCCCATGGCTTGCTCAGCCTAATTTCTTATAGAACCCAAGACCACCAGCCTAGGGGGGGCATAACCCACAATGGGCTGAGCTCTCTCTCATTAATCACTAATTAAGAAAATGCTCCTTAGCCAGATTTCATAAGGTTTTATCTCAATTGAGGTGCCCTCCTTTCAAATGACTCTAGCGTGTGTCAAGTTGACATAAAACTAGCACAACTGACCCCTTGTCAACTTAACACACATAAATACATCACTATTAATCCATAATCTTTCCTTTCTTGTTCATCCCCAATATCACACTTGAATATCAACATTACAATATAAACATTCCAAAATTTAAAAGTCCTATAGTCTTTAAAAATTAAAACACTTAAAAGTCCAGTCTCTTTAAAATATTCCATCTCTTTTTAAATCCAAAGTATTTGTAAAATTCTAAAATCTCTTTAAAAGTTCAAAGTCTCTCAGCTGTGGGATCCTTTAAAATCAAAAATAAGTTAAATACCTTCTTAGTTCAAGAGGGAAGAATCGATATATTCACAACCAAATCAAAGCAAAACCAAACTCCAATTGTGTAAATACCTCAATGGCCAATGTCTGGGATCCACTCACTATCTTTCTGGGCTCTTCCAAAGGACTTGGGTCACTTCTCTGGGTTCACCCTCTGCAGCACACACAGCTTGTCTTTTGGCTCCAACTGGCTCCGCTTGCTGTGATCTTCTGATGCAACTAGGCTACACTTTCACCAACAGCCTCTCCTAGGCTCTCTCTTCATGGTGCCAAGCCTCAACTTCTCGTCATGACCCTTTCAACTTCTGGGCTTCAACTGCTATTGAGGCTGCACCTTCCCCAGTGGCTGTTCACAGTGTCAAGCCTCAGCTGCTCTTCACAGTCCCCTCATGCCTTCAAAACCAGTACCACCTGGGTGACTCTTACACTATCAAGTTCGGCTGCCAGAACAAGATTCAACCTTGGCCACCTCTGGAATACAGTTTCTGTGTGCTGACTCTCAGGAAACACTTCCCAGAAGATTTCACCTCAGCAATGCTGGTCTCTTCTTAATCACTGCTAATTTCTTAGCTCCAGCCGATCAGCATCAGTTGTCCCAGTAAAGCAAAGGTTTCACTTCAGTGACTCTTGCCTCTTGTTCATCACAAGCCGAACTTCAGACCCAGCTCACCAGAACCACAGATTCTTAACTCAAAATATGCAACAGGCCCGATAGTCTTTGAGTGACCTTAAACTTCTCTCTGGAGCTTCACAAGCCAGACCTCGATCTGCATTTCTCTCAACACTCTTATCTTCCAGGACCCATAGAACAGCTGACCAACCTTTGAACACTCAATGACTTTTCTAGCCCCAAATTCCAAAGTCCTTCCACAATCTATCCCAAAAGAACATGGTCAGGTCTGTCCCCGTAATGTGCCATAATCCTGGTACCAATTTCTTAGTTAGGGGTAGTTATTATTGCTATGATGAAACACCATGACCAAACAACTTGGGAAGCAAAGGATTTATTTCACTTACGCTTCTAGGTAATAATCCATCACTGAGGGAAGTCCAGGTAGGAACTCAAAACAGGGTAGGAACCTTGAGGCAGGAGGCTCATGCAGAGGCCGTGGAAGGGTGCTGATTATTGTCTTGTTCATCATGGCTTGCTCAGCCTGCTTTCTTATAGAACCCAAGACCACCAGCCCAGGGGTGGTACCACCCACAATGGGCTGAGCCCTCTCCATCAACCACTAATTAAGAAAATGAATGCAGCTGGATATTTGGGCTGCATTTTCTCAGTTGAGGTGCCCTCCTTTCAAACCACTCTAGCTTGTGTCAAGTTGACGTATGACTAGCCAACACAGTCCCCCATCTCATCAAAGGAGCCTGGGAATTCTAGGCACATACTGCTGTGCAGGGCTTTCCACAGGTTCTAGGGACCTGAGCTTGTGTGGCGTTTACTCCTTGATCCATCACTCAAGTACAGAGTCTTCATATGACAAGAAGAGACCCTGTCTGTACTAAAGACATGGGAATAAAAACATGAACTTAGGGGCCCTGAGATGAACTGGTTGGTAGGTTGCCTGGGAGAGCATCTGGGACCGTGTTGGTTCAGGAAGCTTGTGCAAACAGCAGACGGCTAAGGCTTTCCTCCTATCTGTGAATCTGCCACTTTGCAAGTTATCTGCTGGAGACCTGGGGTCCTTGACCTTGGCCTTCAATAAACTAGCCTTTGAGTTCTCCCTCAGTACCAGTCAAGGAAATCTCTCCTGGCAGTACCACCCAGGCACTCAAATCATCAGTTTAAAAAACAGGATCTTGGGGCTGGAGAGATGGTTCAGTGGTTAAGAGCACTGGCTGCTCTGGCAGAGGACTCAGGTTCAGTTCCCAGCACCCACATGGTGACTCACAACAAGGGGTCTGATGCCCTTTGGATGACCTCTGCAGGCACCAGGCATGCACACGGTGCACATACATACATGCTGAGAAAACACTCATACACATAAGGTAACTAAATACAGTGCAAGGCCAGCTTTAGTCTAATGAGCCCTGGAAGGCAGCGGGGAGCAGCTGGTTTGGAATGAAATCTTACTTCCCAAAGGAAGAAGAAAGCTCTGGAAGTGAGAGTTTTGCTGACCTGGTTCCCAGCCCCACTTCTGTCATTGGCGGAAATATCTGGGTTGTTTCCTGTAATCTACTCAAGGCCTTTATTGTTTCATCTGTACCATGGGCTAACGATACTTACCTTCAGGGTTGTAAGGATTAAAGGGTACACACTGACTGAAAGACTCCTGAGAGTCACCATCATTTTTATTTTTACACAAGTGTGCACCGCTCAGTAAGCACATTGCCCCACGCCCCATTCCCTCTCTTTTCCTGCCCCTCCCCCTCTCAGGCCCCTTTGTTACCCTAAAAAGTTCATTCCTACTTTCATGTCTTATATACATACAGGACTTATGTATCTATACGAAACCTAGGAGCCACAGATGAGAGAAAACATATACTACTTATCTCTCTGAAACAAATGTACTGGTTTAACTTATTTAATTCACAGATAAGATTATCTGTTTGGTGTGGTGTTTTGAATAAGAATGGCCCCTATAGATGGACAGACAGCAACCCACAGCTCCAGAGAGGTTAGCTAACAGGGAAAGACCCTAGGAGGGACACATGGATGACCAAGCGAAGGAGAAGTGGATGAGATCTACATGAGCGGGTCTGGGTGGGTGGGTGGGGGTGGCAGAGGGTGAGGAATGGGGAATGAGAACATAGGGAAATGGGAGGGTCAAGCTGGAACAGGGACAGAGTGGGAGGGCAGGGAGGGAGATACCATGATAGATGAGGACATCATGGGAAAAGGAAGAGGCAGGGTGCTGGAGAGGCTCTCAGGAACCCATAGGAATGACACCACCTTGGACTGCTGGCAGTGGTCCAAAGGGTGCCTGGACTGGTCTACTCTGGTGACCAGTCTATCGAATACCCTATCATCATAGAGCCTTTGTCCAGTGACTGATGGAGGCAGAGATCCACAGCCAGGCGCCAGGCTGAGCTCTGGGAATCCAATCAATGAGAGAGAGGAGGGATTCTGCAGGCATGGAACGTCGAGATCATGACGGGAAGAAGTGCAGAGATGACCGGCCACACTATTGGAGGCCCATGAACTGTAGACTGGTGGCTGTGAAGCCCCCACGGGACTGGACTAGGCCCTCTGGATATGGAAGACGGTTGAATACAGAAGACGGTTGTTTGGCTCAAACTGTTTGGGGAACACCCAGGCGGGGAGATCGGGATCCATCCCTGGTGCATGGGCAGGCTTTTGGGAATCTGGTACCTGTGGTGTGGTGCCTTGCACAGCCTTGGTACAGTGGGAAGGGGCTTGGACCTACCTAGGCTCAGTGTGCCGGGCTCTGCTGACTCCCCATGAGAGACCTTGATTTGGGGGGTGTGGGGATGTGGGGTGGCTTGGGAGGGAGGGCTGGGAGATGGGAGGAGGGAGGAGGGAAGATCTGTGGGTGATATGTAGAGTAAGTAGAAAACTCCTTAATAAAGAAAAATGGGAGAAAAAAAAAGAATGGCCCCTATAGATTTGAATGCTTGGTCACTAGTCTTGTTAGAGAAAGTGTGTCACAGGGGGTGGGCCTTGGGGTTTCAAATGCTCAAGCCATGCCCAGTGTCTCTCTCTTGCTGCTGCCTGTAGTTTCTGAACTCTCAGCTACCTCTCCAGCATCCCATCTGCCTGCATGCTGCCATGCTCCCAGCTACGACAATCTACTTTTGTTTTTTGTTTTTTTTTTAGAATCCTCCATACTGATTCCCACAGTGCTGGACTAGTTTACACCCCACCAGCAGTATATAAGGGTCTTTTTTGTTTGAATACCTGCCGGCATTTGGTGTCATTTGTCTTCTTAATGACAGCCATTCTGCCTGGGGTGAAAGAACATTAATGTAGTTTTGATTTGTATTGATCTGATGACTAATAAATTGAATACTTTCATGCATTTACTGGCCATTTATATTTTATCTTTGGGGAACTGCCTGTTCATCTAATTAGCCTATTTCTTGCTTAGTTTTTGAGTTCTTTGTATAGTCTAGATAGTAATCCTGTTAGATGGATAGCTAGCAAAGAAGTATTTTTTTAAATTTTATTATTATTTATGATGGGGGAGCATGTGTATCATAGTGCACATGTGGAGGTCAGATAACTGTAGTTGTTTGTTTTTACTCTTTTCTCTTTGGGGAGCCACCCAGCTCCCAAATAAATCACACATGGAGGTCTATTCTTACTTATAAATGCCCGGCCTTAGCTTGGCTTGTTTCTTGCCAGCTTTTTTTTTTTTTCAGAGCTGAGGACAGAACCCAGGGCCTTGCACTTGCTAGGCAAGTGCTCTACCACTGAGCTAAATCCCCAACCCCAAGCTTTTCTTAACTTAAATTATCCCATCTAGTTTTTGCCTCTGGGCTTTTATCTTTATCCTATGTACCTTTCTTTACTTTTTACTCTATGGCTTGCTGTATAGCTGGGTAGCTGACCCTTGGAGTCCTCCTTCTCTTGCTCCAAGATCTTTTCTTCCCAGATTTCTCCTTCTACTTATTTTCTCTGCCTGCCAGCCCTGCCAATCCTTTCTCTTGCCTTGCTAGTTGGCTGTTCAGCTCTTTATTAGACCAATCAGGTGTTTTAAACAGGCACAGTAACACAGCTTCACAGAGTTAAACAAATGCAACATAAAAGAATGCAACACATCTTTGCATCATTAAACAAATGTTCCATAGCATAAACTAATGTAACATGTCTTAAAATAATAGTCTACAATAGATGATAACCTTGTTTTTCTTCTTTTACCTTTATATAGGTTCTGTGAATTGAACTCAGGCTTATGTGGCAAATCCTTTAACCACTCCCTTGGCCATTTCACTAGCCTATAAAGCTTTTTAATTTAGTGTCTGTTGATTGTTGGCATAGCACCATCTTCAAAGTCCTGCCAATGACAGGAAAGGTAGTCTGGTACTCGAGAGTGTATACTGCTTCTCCATAGGACCTGAACTCGATTCCCAGCACCCACAGTGGGTTTACAACCACATGTGACTTTAGCCTCAGGGAATCTGGCTTCCAAGGGATGGACACACACATGTGTGTGCACACACAATTTTTTAAAAAGTAAATCATAAAAACAGTTTTCAAAGTTCTTGTCTAGGCCTGTATCCTTAATCTTCTAACAGGTTCAGAGTTTTAGGCCTTATATTAAGATTTAAAATCATTGGTATTAATGACATACAATTTGGGACAAATCATATGATGGCTAGAGACCATGTTTATTGGACATCTATTTCACAGCATAGTTATGAGGCTTAATGAAAGACCACATGTTGAAGTACTTTCAAAGGTGCTGCTAGAGTTCCAAAAACAATGATGTTAGGTAAGGGACCACACCTGCTGTGTGCAGTGCTTGAGACTGAATGTAAGGCTTTGTTCATGCCAGCCAAGCATTCTATCAACTGAGCTGCATGCCCTGCCCAGCAAATGGTTGTTTTGTTCACACCTACGATACACTTAAAACTGATTTTTTTGGTTCAGTACCTCATATTGAAGCTTCTGGAGTACAACCTGAGGTTACCAGAAGTAGCATTGCAGTTGATTTGCTATATCTATTATGGGCATGTTATAGTACACGTCCATAGCTAGATGACTGACAAAAGGTGGTCTCAGGAAAAACAATTTCTAAATTACAACCATTTTCATACCCACACGGCCTAGAATGGAAGATTTATTAGTGGGGAGGTATAATTTAAGAATGTGATACTTTCCAAAGATGGACACAATGACTCCCATCAAACACATTCTCCTCCAGTATGTCATCCTCAAGAATCCCTCAAGAGGTAGAATCCACCTCTCCTACCCTGGAACATGAGCTGGCCTGAAGGGCTTGGTAGAACCAACTGGTTTTGGTCAAAGCCATTTTATAGAATTCCAACCTGCTCCCCACCTCCCTCCTGCAGCCAACATCCTGCTACATGGAGACGTCAGATGAAGGCCCAAGATTCCATGGTCCCAACTGAGCTTCCTGTCTCTGAAGACATGGGAGTAGGTGAGGATTCTGCCCATTTAGGTATCTCAGCTACTCCAGGGTTCTCAAGTGAGGTTGCAGACATTGAGGCAAATACACACCATCTCTACTGTGTTCTGTCTGATTTCCAGTCCCGTAGACTCTGTGAGCACAATAAAATCATAAATGTGTTTAATGTCACTAGATTTGGGGGTATTTTTCTATATAACAATAGTTAATCCTACATACAAAGTTCCCACAGCCCAAGGATGGGTGAAGGAGACATGCTGGCCTTCTTCACTGACACCATGGGGCTCTCAATGCTTCCATTTCTTCCTCTGGTCTAAGAGTGGCTCCCTTATCATGGTGTGGAATAGTCAGTCAGAAAGCAGTGGAGACAGGGGTTTTCTTAAACATCACCCGAAAAGCTCCTCTGATGGGCTTTCCTGTCAGCTGGAGAGCAGAAGTGACTTGAGGAGACATGGAAAAGTTATTAGCCACACCCTCTAATCCAACTCAATGGATCTAGGTGGAGCCTTTCCATTGGATGTAAACCAAACCCAGGGCGGTGGGCTGGCGGCCATCAAGAGGCTCTGCAGCAAACATTGACCTCACTCTTTCGCATAATGATATGTCAGCATCTCATTATGGTACTAAGACCCAAGAAGGCCAAGCCTCCAGCCTTCCAGGAGAGCCTGAAATGTGAGGCCCAGGGCCAGGCACTTGTCTTATTCTAGCCTGGGCTGCTCCCTATGAACTGGTTTCAAAGAATGCTTTTGGATTTGGACCTGCTTTGGTAATTCCTTGAAGGAAGATATTCCGTAAGCAATAGAAAGAACTCTTCTACAAACTGACCCCCAAATTTCGCAGCAATAAATGGCAAGGCTACTTGTAATATTTAATAATCACTCCACCTCCCTTTCCCACCCCCTCCGTATTCCTCTCCCCTGCTTCTCTTCCTCCTCTTCTTTCATCCTTTCCCACCCCAATCCCCCCCAACCCCTGTTCTCTCAATGGAGAGCTTGCTGTCTTGCCCAGGCTGGTCCTGAACTCTCATACTCAGAGATCCTTCTGCCTCAGCCTCCTGAGTACCTGGGACTACAGATGCCGACCACTGCATTCATCAAATTAAGTCTTACTCTAAGGGACCCTGATGTGTATATCTGATCTGTTACCAGGATCCCCTCCCCCGGATGTTTTCCCACTTTCAGCCTTGAAAGGTTCTCAAGAGTTCGTGGTTAGCCAGGACAGTTGGTCACTTCACTTGGTACCTCTAAGTTAAGACATTCCTACCTCTTAAGTCAGATAAGTCACAACATAATGAAATCGCCATGAGTGAAAAGTGGTTTCACTAACTCAGTGCAAACACAGGGGGGCGTGGCACACGCCTTTGATCCCAGCACTCAGGAGGCAGAGTCAGGCGGATCTCTGTGAGTTCGAGGCCAGCCTGGTCTACAGAGTGAGATCCAGGACAGGCACCAAAACTACATGGAGAATACATGGAGAAGCCCTGTCTGGGGGGGGGGGGGAGAGAACAACTTTGCAGGGAAATCACATATAATTAGGAACACAAGGAAGAACAGTGTGGAGGACATGGTTGGGGAGAGGCAGAGGAGAGCAGACAGGAGGGTCTAGAGGCAGGAGCAGCAATGAGAAGAAACTGCAAAGGGGAAAGAAGCTAGCAGGGTAAGCAGGCAGGCAGGTCAAGGGGCCTTTGAACTTCAGCATTCAAGAGCTCAAGTCGAACCCGAACAGAGTTAACATGAGAGTGAAGCCAGAAGGCCAGGAAGCCCTGCCAGGCTGGGAAGATGTGCATGGAGACCATTAGTGAGCTCTCCCTCATCCCACCCACTCTACTTGGGGGTCAGATCATGGTGAGGAGTGTTCCCTGCACAGGGGAACATGTTTTCTGGAGGGTTGTTGAATAGCAAGGCTAGCTTCGGTCTCAACAGTCACACAATGCAGCAGGGACCAGCTGGGTGGAATCTGGAACAGAGGCAGAGGAACCGAAGGAAAACAGTGCTGCCGTGAACTTGGCCTCTGCCCTCCTTCTCCTTGAGGGGGGCCCAGGGTAGGAAGTCTGGTCTAGTTGGGGTGCTGGGGAACATCTGAGCAGGAAACTGCTTCTCCAGGGAAGTTTCCAAGCTGAGCCCCCAGCAATTCTGACCCAATTGTCTCTCAGCAGCCCTCACCACACCCCAAGGAAAACAAGCATGACTCAACAACCAC
>CABHPH010162044.1:30322-81883 GCA_902168325.1 Peromyscus nudipes | reverse complement strand
TGCACATCACAAGAGACGGCAGATGAAGAGACATCCTACAGAATTTTGCCAACTGCATATCTGTGATCAATAGCAAGAATGTATAAAGAACTCAAGAAATCAAATGTAATAACTGCAAATCACCCAAAGGATACACGGGCTGATCAATAAACAGTTCTCAAAAGAAAAAGAAATTAGCAGATTTCAAAAAACATTTGACAACGTTTTCACCCTCATCTATAAGGAACATACAAATTAAATCTGAGCTCTTACTTCAGTCATAATGGCCAGTGTCAATATGTAACTGAAGTGATAATAAATATTGTAAAGGATAAAAGGAAAGAAGAATGCAATGAGATTGTAAAGTTATGTTTACATATTGAAATCAAAATCAGTGTGGTGGTTCTTCAAAAAGGTGAAATTACTGTATTTTTCAGCAACCCCACTCCTAGATATTTACCAAAACATTACAGTGTAGCATCCTTCCATACCCAGGTTTATTGCTGCAATCTCCATGACAGCCAAGACATGGACCAGCCTAGATGTCTGCTGCCAAATGAATAGTTAATGAAAATGGGCTACATATACACAATGCATTTTCATTTAGTTACAAAGAAGAATGAAATTATGACCTTCATGATAAAAGGGATAGAACTGTAGATCACCATAAATAAAAACCTCAAATACTGCACATTTTTTCACGTGCAAAGCTATCATTTATCATCTATGTATCTATATATGTATGTATGTGTGTATGTATGTATCTATCTTTCTACCTACCTATATCTCTATCATATACCACATATCATCTATTACTTCTCCATCCATACATACTTGTGCACACATACACATTTATAGCAGAAGAACATAGAAAGAGGACAGGGCGGGGGTTCTAAAGAGAGAAGGACAGTCAACTAAAGAGGGTAATGGCATACCTGTGTCATAGAAGCACAAGGGAGAAAATATTTAGAAGGAGGAACAGGACCACTAAGAGACGGAATGGGAGGACTGGGGAAGGGAGTCAGTAGTCATAATGAAAGCCATTTCATTGTGTCGTAACAAGAGAATTAACAAGTTGTGGCAGTTTGAGAGTCATCCTAACTGGGTTCCCTGAAGGTTTGAGTCTCCCAGGCCTATCGACAGTGAGTCACAAGCCATACCTCAAGGCTCTTGTACATTTGTTCATGAATTTCTCTTTGGGTAAGTTATAATTCTTTGTGTCTGCATGAATCTCTTCCTAACACTTGAGGCAACAGTGTTCCTGTTACTCTGTTTTTTTTGATGAGTCTCAGAAGTTTCCATATTTTTCAGTTTGTTCAGATTTTGCTTGTTTTTAAGATAAAGTGATAGAATTTAAGCACCTTATTTGGCAGATCAAAACCTGAAAGTGTCAATTTCACTTTAATTACCCATATTACTCTTACTAAATACAATTTGAACAGTACAATGATCAGATACACTATAATTATTTTGTTATATATGTACTTGAACCTTTTAATCTTGTAGAGTCATGAAACAAATGTTAAAATAATTACAAGGGATAATTGCTGGGGTTGGGGTGGGGTGGGGTGGATGAGCCGTAGAGGGAGGAATAGCAGGGTACAAGTGATCTGATGGGGTAAATGGGAAACACAGAGGGCTCTAATTAGGGAGGAAGAGGGGATAGATAATAAAGAGAGGGATGGGTAAAATAACAATAAGGATGTCTGAAAAAGTCATAAGGAATCACAATTTTAACTCTCTACCTAAAAAACTACAATACATGTAAGTCTGTATAAATTTTCTTGTCTAGATTGACAATGTTCCTCTCAAGAGACACAGATCATTTAACAAAAATCCCAAGACCAGGATGAGAAATCCCATTGAATCATTTGTCAGAGTTGTCCAAGAGACTCCCAAAGCATTCCAGAGTATTGCTGTGACTCTTGGTTGTACCCCAGAGGTGGAAGGTAAGTTCTTATTGCTGAAAACACCATGTACTTGAGAAAGAGGCCCCAGAGGCCCCTGAACTGTAACTGACCTGAAGGCTTCCTCTCTGAGGGCTAGCTTTTGTAGTACCAGAAGTGCTAATCAAGATTCTGAAGGAAGGAAGCACCAATAATCCTTCCCAGCTCTGATGCCTATGAACTTCAACAACAGCCAGCAGAGCATGATCACACTAAGGATACAGTAGCAACAGACATATTTTGGTGGTAACCAACAGCTCTATAATTGAATTTAAGATCCTCTCAACAAGTAGGAGATTATGCCTGATTGGAAAACAGGCCAACTACCAAGGGCTAGAGAAATTATGACTCTTGGAGAACCTTGTGTTGATTTAAATAGGAATGCCCCCCATAGGCTCATATATTTAAAAGCTTAGTCATTAGTAAGTGGCACTACTTGAAAGGGATTAGGTGTGGCCTTGTTGGAGTTGGTGTGACCTTGTAGGAGGAAATGCCACTGGACTTGGTCTTTGAGATTTTCAAAGATCCAAGCCACCCCCAGTGTCTCCGCTGCCTTCAGATGTTGATGTAGAACTCTCATCTACCTTGTCTGCCTACACACCACCATTTCCCCGCCATAAGGATAATGGACTACACTTCTGAAATTGTAAGTAAGCCCCAATTCAATCCTTTCCTTTATAAGAGTTGCCGTGGTCATGGTGTCTCTTCACAGCAGTAGACCTTGGCTAAGAGAAACCTACAACAAACACTATATTAAACCAGCATAATCTCTAATTACATTCTAAACATCTTCCTTATACCCACAGGTAAGTGTAGTACTCACCCCTCGTTAAGGAAAATTCTTGCACCATATGGACACCAATACAGAAAACTACAACCAATCAAAACCCAGAGTTATGGAGCTCAAGTCCCACGGATACATACAATACAACCTCTGCACCTAAGACTCAGGCATCACTGTGGAAGAGGGGACAGGAAGATTGTAAGAATCAGAGGAACAGCGAGTTCCCTAGGAGACTATGTCCCTTAGGAATTTCAGAAGCTACACAAATTAAGTCTCATCAGTGTGACTGTTTAAAAATGAGCTGAACAAGGACAAAAACAATGGACGTGCTAAAGTGGATATGGAAAGATCATGAGGCCTCAACTCTACACAAATAACTACAGGCCACTAAGAAACACCAAAAGAGGGAGAAAAAGTCTTCACCAGGGAAGAGCACACCAATTGCTTATTCGTACCAAATGGTCAACCATGCAACCATACATACAAATAACATATGCAGACTGAGCAGGTTATATTTATGTATTTAGTAATGTATGTATATGCATATACATAGACATATGTAACAAAAATTAATGAAAAAGGAGAACATGGATTTAAAAGACATAAAGGATGGTATATGTGAGTGTTAGGAGTAAAGAAAGGGAAGAGGAAATTGATGTAACTATATCATTATCTCAAAATATATAAGAAATAATTAGAAGTGGACTCATTCCCCAGTGATCAGATTGGTGAATACCCTAACTGTCATCACAGACTTTTCTCCAGTGACTGATGGAAGCAGATGCAGAGATCCACAGCCAAACCCCAGACAGAGCTCCAGGAGTCCAGTCAAAGAGAGAGAAGAGGGATTCTATGAGCAAGTGCATCAGGATCATGATGGGGAAATATGCAGGGATGACCAAACCAAACTAGTGGAAACCCATGAAAGTTGGATCAATGGCTGTGGAGCTTGCATGTGACTGGACTAGGCCCTCTGCATGGTGAGACAATTGTGTAGCTTGATATGCTTGGCATGGGGGGGGGTGCTGGCGGTAGAATCAGAATCCAACCCTGGTGTATGAGCGGGCTTTGTGGAGTCCACTACCTGTGATGGGACATCTCATGCAGCCATGAGGCAGGGGGAAGGGCTTGGACTTACTTCTACTGGATGTACCTCCCCATGGGAGGCCTTGCCTTCTTGTGGGGGGTGGAGTGGGGAGTGGGTTGAGAGGGGGAGGCTAAGGGGGCAGGAGGAAGGAAGAGGGCAATCTTTGATTGGTATGTAAAATGAATGAAAACATTTTCTTAATAAAAAACCAAAGAACAAACAAACGAAAGAAATAATTAGAAGTGAATTTTAGCAAAATAACAATAGAATTAGTTTAATAGTATATAAACATTTTCAAATTGTATTGTGTTGATGTGATATTAGAAATTAATCATAATTAGAAATAAATTTCTTTTTATTTGTTTAGAGTATTCTTTTCTTTGCACGACTGAGTACATTTCTTGAGAGGAAAATAAACATTCCAGAATTGTCATAGAACAATGAATCAGTGTATTGGAAATTTGTCCCAAATAAAACTCAAGTTGGTTTTTTTTTTTTCTTTGCCTTTTACCTTAGTTGTCAGTTGTCAGTTTTTGTGGATGGTTGAGAAGTTGATATTTGAAGGAGTTTTTACCATGTGATTTGTTTGGAGCAATAGATCAGGTATGAGTAACTGTATGCTAGTTTCACACTTGGCCTTAAGATAGTGTGGTGGTATGATTGTAATTGGCCCTCATAATCTAATATAGAGTGGCACTATTGGAGGTGTAGCCTTGTTGAAGTAAGTGTGGCCTTGTTGGAGGAAGTGTGTCACTGTGGGGGTTGGCTTTGAGATCTCCTGTGTTCAAGATACTGCCCAGTGCCACAGGTCATTTTCCTGTTGCCTTCTGACCAAGATGTAGCCAGCACCATGTCTGTCTGCATACTGCCATGCTCCCTGCCATGATGATAATGGAGTGAACTTCTGATCTGTACGCTGCCATCTCAATTAAATGCTTTCCTTTATAAGAGTCGCAGTGGTCAAGGTGTCTCTTCACAGCAATAGAAACTCTAACTAAGACAGACAACTTATTATCTATTCCTGCTTACCAATTGGGCATGAGCTTTTTTGCATATTGTCCCTCCCTAGTTTGTTGTTCAGCGTTCATATAAAATCTACATTGGACAGAACTGCACCTGATAAACAATGACAACTGATAAGTCATGCTCCAACGAGGTAATTACAACATGCAGGTCCAACTGTACCTGCTTGGGAAGTAAAAGCTTGATTAAAAATCCCAGATTACATTGGATCCAACTAAATAACTCAGAAGGAACTTCCATGTAATGGTGCTTAGTTACAGCTGTAAAGTCCCTTTTGCCATGTAATGTCATGAATTCACATGTTCTGTGGACTAGTATGTCATCATCTCTTCAGGGAAGAATGTATGCTGTCAATGAGAGCATGTAAGAGATGCTTTGAGAAAAATTCAGTGCATTGCCCTGGCAGTTTGATATGTGTTTGGGCATGCTGCCTCTTCTTTCTGTTGGCTTAGAATAATATCAAAATTAGATTTACATAACATAAAACAAATTCTGCTTAGAGCTGATACATGTATGCTCTTCCCAAAATAGCTATCTGCAACACTTGAAATATATCATATTGCTTTATTTTAGACAACATATACTAGAAAAAGATAGAATTGTTGTTATTTGAACATTTTTGCCAGTAAGATGCTGTCTGTTCTGTATCTAAACTTGGACATGCAACTCATATTGGCCAGTGGTCATTGTCTAATATGTCAACAGTTGAGGTTGGAAAAAGTGCTTGCATATTGTGATTTCTCCTTTGATTTTTCTTTTGACAGGAAAACAAGTATCACTGTGCTTCTAGAGAAAAGAGTTCAGACAGAAAAGGAATGAAGTACCCATATGCACTAGCTATCCTTACACCATCTAAGGGCTCAGCCAGATAAATGAGGTCCCTCTCAACCAGCTAGTCCCCAGAAAGTGATCAAACCACAATAACAGACTGATAGAATCAGAGAAATGAATGACAACAATTGCTTGCTGTTTTAAGCCACAGGTTTTGAGGTAGCTTGCTACACAATGAAGTATATAACAACACACAGAAAAACACCATTGTGATGCTTTTCCTTTAAAAGCTTGAAATAGACAGCAGAATCCTGTTAGAATACTGTTATATTTGTTTTGAATTGGATGAATCAGAAAATCACGCTAATCTTTAGTATGTTTTAAAATAGTAATTTGACTTGGTATTGTATAGCTTCAAAGATTAGATTATGCACACCGATGTTAAGAATCTAAAGCCCCAGACCCCTTTGAGTGTTTTAGTCACCCAGTCTGTTTCAGCCCGTCTTTCCAACAAGGCTAAATATTCTTGTGTACCTAGTAAGGTCACTCTCAAATTCTCTTTCACATTCCAGCACATTGCTTATGTTAAGTAGTACAGCCTAGGCTCCAATGCTTTCAAACATTGGTAGATGTATAATGTAAAACAATGTTCTTATTTTTCCCATTTGTATTATTAGTTTTAAGTCCACTCTTGGGCAAATGTACTAGAAAGGACATCATCTTGTTATCTCAAAACTCAAATCCAAAGAGGAGTACTTTTCAAACAGCAAGACCACAGCTGTTCATATTGACTGTTTTTCTTCTTTTCTCAATTACTTGGAAAAAAAAAAGCATTCACTGTAATTCAGATTTGTGTCTAGTAAGAAACTTTTTGTGAGAAGGTAGAAAACAATATAAGCTATTTAGACAATGTATTTTTTGTTCACTGGAAATCTTACTGTTCTTCAACTCCTAATATCTGTTTCATCAAAGGCATTAAAATTTGGGGAGGGGGAGAGTCCTCTCAGAAGGACAGATTGGGTTGCTTAGGCAATGGGTCCTGCAGACAGAAGAAAACTTTAAGAGTGAAATGAACGTCTGAACATTTTACACATCTTTGTTGCTTGCTTTTGCTCCATATAATATGTATATAACATATATAATACATTATAACTTATAATGACTGCCAATTTTTGGATAATACTGTAATAATTTCCTGTTCCTAAAATGATAGTATGAAAGGAAAATGTTTTAGAGTATTCAATCACACATGTATAAATAGAAAAATATATTTTAAAAAGAATTATAGGCTTATATTTGTAGCTTCTGTGACTAGGTGTATACTTACGTACAACTTCCACATAAGGGATTTATTATGGAAGCAACTGTAATAATAATACTATTCTAGCTTATTTTTCTTGAGATTTTATTCGGTGAGGTGAAATTTCACTAGACTTATTCATCACTACATCATTTCAGAGAGGTTTGGCAGGGACTAACTTTTTGTCAAAGATGATGTATTAGAGTCTTTAAGTAGACTAAAAGAGTAACACTATGACATATTTACCATTAATACTAATACTCATAGGCATACACTCATGGTTGTCCACTATTTTCTTACATAAAAATATTTTGAATATGTTTGAGATCATGGCATGAAGGACATGTGTCAAATAAAGCATCAAGACTCCACTTTATGGAGGGTGAACAAGCTAGGTAATATCATTGCCTTATTGTACAAGCCTACCTGATGTGTTTTCATCCATTCTCTGTCCTTGCCGTTTGTTCTTTGTATGTCTCATAGGACTTCTTCTATAACGGTAAATATGACAAGCTTGTTTCTCTATTTCAATCACTTCAATGAGGTTTATATTTCTGCGGTCTTTTAGAAAGGTCTAATTCTTAGAGAAAGGTCCATTTTCAACACAATGGCTACTGCCCAATTCTCCAGTATCCTTTCCCTCCATCCCATTTCCCAACCTTGTTTCAGGCTAGGCTTATAAACACACTAATTATTACTTCTGCTCATTCTGATGTCTCACAAGTCTGTGATCACTTTATGTACTACTTCCTCATTAAATGACTCATGTGTAGTTTAGGAATCTTTCAAAGTTCAGATGAAACAGTTTTCTCAGAAACCATTTCTTGATTGCTTTAGGCAAATTAGTCACTTCTTAGTTTATAAGAACAATGTTTTTGATAATTCAATTAATATGAAAAAATGAGAAGTTTTAATGAATGTATTTAAAAAGTTCAGTCACTAATGAATCAGGAGCACTGTTGCATATGTAAATTATTCATTTTTATATTTAAAATTTCTGAGAGTTATCAAAAGTCAACACACACCACATACTATTTAATTGACAAATTTAAAAACTAATTTTGTTTTCCCTTATATTCAGAGAAAATTATAACAAATCTCCTTGCCTATCTGAAAACAGCAGACATTTCTTGGGAAATGACTTTGCCTTCTTTGTGGTCCTCTAAAATGGACAGCACATACTTCTCAGCTTTCTTACTAATAAAAAGATATAAAGTATGGATTATTAATTGATTTACACTTTGTTGTGTCCTTAAATATGTGTCCTGTAATCATGTATAGAAATTGGCAGCTACCAATCTTGGATTGTACCTTTTAAAATATTATATATTAAGCCAAATACAAAGTAAATATATCAGTAATAGATTTTGTGATTTCACATTCTTAGGAAAAAGGCATTTTATTTTGGTTACAATGATATTATAATCTTTCCTACCAAATTAATCAATTTTAGTTAATCCTGGTAAGAAAGTGATTACAGCAAATACCATTCGTCACATTATAATGCTCAGGCCTCAGAACCTTTCCCCTACATGTCCGACAAGTTTCAACATTTGCAAATGTCAAAGATTAGGATAAAATGCCAAATATTTTCACTAACTTTAAAAGGATTTTCTTCTTAAGTACTGTAGAAATAACATTATTTGAACCCCAATTTTAGTACAATTTGTGTATTTCTGTGGCACAATTAAGAATCCTTTTAAGAAAACAAATGGTGACTGAGGATTTTGTTCTTCACGCCTTCCATAATCACGGATGCTGACTCTTCAGTAACAGACAATGCCATGCTCTTTCTATGTCTGCTTGCATGTGGTAGCATGAAGTTTCTCACTTTGAACATTACAGAAACAACCCAGTTATTTGCTCTGGTCTTTCCAAAACACTTCATATACAATATGCTCCCTATAACTTGTTCATGTTATATTTCCATTTAAAATATTTTTGAAGCCTTATACTTTATACTAATAAAATCTAAACTTGTCATATAAGCTCCCTTATGATTTAAATATACTGGATAGTCAGTGTTTTGTTACACTGTTTCTTTTGCCTGTAATATCATTTATAATTCTTACTTGACCAAAATCTCACTCAGTCTAATGTTCAATTCAAATACTATTTCCTCTGTACAGTCATTTCCAATCCCCTAAAACATAAATCAAATCTCCCACAGAATATTATCTTTATGTACACAATAGCTATAGTTCTTAATGAATACTCAATGAGCATTTACTAAACAGAAAAAAATGACATAATTTACTCCTGTTGCCTTGACTCATGTTTTCCTCAATTTGAAATAATCACCCCACCATAATGATTTTAATATAACATCTATTGAAATAAGAATTAAAAGAGAAAGATGTGCTAAATGTAAGTGTATGTCTGATAACATTCTATAAAGTGAATTCTGATGTCACAAAAATTCAGGTCAGAAAAGAGTCCTGAACCAGCCCCATGGTCCTTTCTTCTTGTCACTCACCATGGAAGTCTCTAGACTTGATCACCTGTTCTTAAGCCCAAACATGCTCGACATCTTACACTGTGTCCATAGCTTCTTGGATGGAGGGTCTGGTTTATTGAACATTGTCTTTTGTGAGATTTCCTGTGTTGCTTTTTTAACAATAATTACTTTATTATAGGTTTTGTAGAATATTCCAATGTATGCAAGTACCACAATGTATATGGACACTTTATAATGTCTAGGTTTTAATTCTTACTAGTAATGCCACTATGAACATTTTATAAATGTGTTTTGGTGACTGAATTTGAACATTTTTTTTGTTGAGTATGCATCTAAGAATGAACTTTTAGAGTCGAACTTTTTGAAATTTGATTTTGTACATGTTGCCTCATTATATCATCCTCAGTGTCTCCTCCACTGCCTGAATTCAGGGCTCCGGTAGTTGTTCTAAGCGGGATATTAAAGCGACACCCGACTGGATCTTTCTTCATCTGCCCCTGCCCCTGCCACTCTGGCCCATCTTGCCTAGTATTGCCAGAGCATTTTATATAAAACTTATCTTTAGCTGAACTCCAATTTTTTTTAATAGATTCCTTGCTACTTAAAGATAAAATTTGAATTTTACATAAAGTAATAACATTCTTTATGATCTTGCTAGTGCCACATTTTAACTTTATAACTTTCAGTTCTTACTAATATAAACAGTATTATTTAATTGCTTGATTGAAAATTTTATTATTGTCCCTAGTCTGATACATTTGATTACCAAAGGCACTAACTTGAGCTACATAAATTTTCTCTTGGTTGATTTCAGTGAAACTCTTGGTTGGAGTTTTTTTCTTTGAATTCTGGGCCAGCAAAGCATTGGCTTGTACTTGGCTAATATACTGTGATATTGAAATTACTTGAATTACTTAAGAAATCCTGATGAGGACCTGAGTATATTATTGTGAATTATGGAATGTTCGTAATATGCGCTTGTGTTTCTCATTTACTAATGGAACTACATCGATCTAGGGATTTCCTCAGGTGGAACTGAATGGCACAGGTTGTACAATTTTATAAGATTTTAGAAAAAATATCATTGCCAGATAACTTTGCCTTCTCTAATTTACAGCATGATAATTAGAGTTGAGGAATTTGTGAAGCAGCAACAACCTTTGTCTTCAAGGGCCAGAATTTCTTCTCTACTCAAGAGGGTTTCTTAAATAAGCAATACAGACGGGAAGGTAAAAGTCATGATCATTGGTGATTAAAAATGTTGTTTGATGGAAAAGTAGGACTTTGGTAGCAATTTAACTGGAACAATGGATGACTCCAAAGTCAGAGTTCATCTATTTGGTGAGGAAATAAATCTCATTATAAAACAAGTGGGCACTTCAGTAAGGTATACTGAAGAGTGGGTACTCCGGTAAGGTCTACTGAAAAGAACACTGCATAGCAGGAGCTGGAAATTGCCCAAGTTTAGTGTTCTGTGAAACCGGAAATACATTTAGTTGAAGATAACAGAACAAAGAGACATGGATCCACAATGCAAAAACTTAGACAATACAATATCCGAATGTAATTACTTTAAATAGATAAGTAGGCTCTCTGACAGAAAAAAGTTTGAACAAGAATGTTGTTATGATATTAACATTCATGAAGACTTAATCAATTACAAAAACGAGAGGTTCTCATGTTCATATCAGACAAAGATAAAATGTTAACTGATATGCTATGTGTTAAGGATCAAGAACAGGGTATTCTTATTTTCCATCTTCCTCACTCACTGAAAATCTCTCATTTCTTCCTCTCGCCCTTTGTTTTCACTCTTTCCTGCAATCGTCTCCTTGGTAATACCCTATGTGGTAAAAAATGTATGTTCACTAGTGTGTTAAAAACATAGATGTAATAGACTAATGACTGCTTGAGCCTTAATGCTACTTTAAAGATATAACATTAGTTTCAATGAATTTAGAAAATTGCTGTTTTGAATATTAAGGTCAGTTTTCATCGGTAATTATTCCTGGTCCTGTATCTGAATCCATTCTGCTTGCAAAGTGTATTACATCACCTGCAACTCACCATAAACATTTCCCAAATGTTTATTGTTGAATAACTCCCTTCACAGGACACTGTAAAAGTCACTATCTCCCACATGTGTTCTGCTCCTAATGGAGCAGTTCCTGTCAACTGCCACTGGGAGGTAGCACATGTATTCTGTTTCTGTTACTTTAAGCATAAAGTTACAAATAACGAACTAGTGTGTGGTCTGTGACTTTCTGAAAAAGCGGGGCAACAGAAAGTTTCACACTTGAGCTCAGGTATGGTCATGTGCTTGTGTGAGAAAGTAGCATCCCGTGTAAGAGCCAGTTTAAATCCTGCTTTTATACCCCAGGAAACAAGTGTCTGCTCTGCATAGATGCTGTTTTAATAGCCATTAAGACGCTAGTAAAGACCGTACATTTAATAAGAATTCACCATATTAAGTGAACATTCTATTCATAGCTCGCTATTTCCAGGGTTCCTTAATGTAGAAATTAAGTTCAAAGTATTGTTTAACCATAAAGTCTCATCCCATTAAAATTGTCCAATATTTTGAATTATTAATATTAAATTCATCAGATAAAACTCTGTTTCTTAAAGGAATTAAGGTTAGTTTTGCTTAATGGTGAATTCTCTCTCTCTCTCTCTCTCTCTCTCTCTCTCTCTCTCTGCATGTTTGTAGATCAGAGGAATACATTGAGTGCCTTCCTCTACAGTTCTCCTTTTTTCCTTAGGCACAGTCTCTAGCTGAAGCTCTAGCTGGCTGGTTTTCAGATAGCCTGGCTGGCTATCCAACAAGTCACAGGGCCTTCCTGTCTCTGTGCTTTACCCACAGCACTCTCCTCTACCCCCCTTCCACTCCTCTCTCACTCTATTTCTACCTGTACCCAGGGCTGGTATTACAAGCACTCCCAGCCATGCCCAGATTTTTCTATGGGTCCTAGGATCCAAACTCAGATTCTGATGCTTGGATGTCAAGCACTCTTACTAAATCATTTCCCAGGTCCCTAATGTTGAATTCTAGGGAACTTTACTTCTTAATAATCAGCTACAATTGAATAATAACATGTATAATAAGAGGAAAGTTGCAAAATTATTCACCATAGATTTAATCAGAAAAGGATAACATTAATTCATCAAATATAAGCCATTCGTAATTACCATGTGTACCCTCAAATTAAATTAAGTGTTAATAAAAACAGATTATAAATATTAAGTATTGGGAATTTTTCACAATAGTCAACCACAAAACACCTTCCAGAAAAACAGAAAGGAAAAGAGGAAAGAATTTATTGTTATAATTTTTCTGATTGCTTGATAAGGAATATCTTACACTAGCCATATTTAAGAAATTTTAGTGTCAAAACGGCATCTTCCAAGCTCCCTTTCCTTGCTATTGACTTGGTTTCTAAAAACATTAGGAGTAATTATGTGTTTTGAACATTAAATGAAAACTATATTTCCAATATTTTTTCTTGTACTTATTTTCCTAATATGTGACCTTTTGACAACAATGAACCAATATTTAAAAAGAGAATTTCAGGATGCTAGTTTTTGCTGTATCACATGTAGTGATTTTGGAGCCTGTTAGACAGAGCAATAGAGAACATTAAGAAATGTACAAATGATCACCAGAACAGCAGCTCTCTTAACTACCCAGGATATAAATTTACTCACTGATTAATGCAGACTCTCAATTTTTGGAGAAAACACACTGACATTTCTGGCACAATGGACATTGATAAGAAACGAATTCCTCCAATAACCTGAAGGCCTCTACCATTCTAAGTTGCTCAACAGCTTATCTAGAGCACTGCTCAAGATTGTTAGATTCCTGCTGAGCGGTGGTGGCACACGCCTTTAATCCCAGCACTCAGGAGGCAGGCGGACCTCTGTGAGTTCGAGTCCATCCTGGTCTACAGAGTGAGTTCCAGGACAGCCAAGGCTGTTACACAAAAAATTCCTGTCTCAAAAAAGAAAAAAAAGCGAAAAACAAACAAACAAACAAACAAACAAACAAACAAAAAAGATTGTTAGATTCCTTATTAACAGATCATTCTCTAGCTACTTTAAACAGAAACATTGTTTCTCTGGACTTCCAGGCAAGCTGAAACAGGCTTGGTGGTAGAACCACCCTAGCATTTGGGAGAGTAAAAAGCAACAAAACAGAAGCAGGCCTCCTACAGGATCTTTATTTTCTTTTTATTTCTGACTCCACTGCACACAAATGGGGTCTAGTGAACACTGTGCATATTCTCAGTTCTGGTCTTGAGACCTACTAGCCGAGGGAGACCTCTAACAGTGATGCATTACAACTGTAGAAGGCTGACAAAGCAAGAATCTTTAATGGGTTCTCAAAACAAAACAAAATATTTATCATGAACATTCCTTGTGTTCCCTCTCTGTTCTTGATCCAGTTGGGATCTCCCGCTCCCCCAAGTTCTCTTTCCCTCGCCCCTCGCCCCTCATTACCCCCACTCATGTCCATACTGTTCATGTAGATCTCATCCATTTCTCCGTCATTGGGGGATCCCCGTGTATTTCTTGGGGTCCTGTTTTCCAGGTAGCCTCCCTGGTGTTGTGAGTAGCCGTCCAGTGATCCTTGTTCCACAACTAGTATTCTCCTATGAGTGGGTACATACCATGTTTGTCTTTCTGAGTCTGGGTTACCTCACTCAGGAGGATTTTTTCTAGATCCCTCCATTTGCCTGCAAACCTCATGATGTCATTGTTTTTCTCTGCTGAGTAGTATTCCATTGTATATATGTACCACAGTTTATTTATCCATTCTTCGGTTGAAGGGCATCTAGGTTGTTTCCAGGTTCTGGCTATTACAAATAATGCTGATATGAACATAGCTGAGCAAGTGCCCTTGTGGTATGATTGAGCATTCCTTGGGTATATGCCCAAGAGTGGTATAGCTGGATCTTGGGGGAGATTGATTCCCAATTTTCTAAGAATGCGCCATATTGATTTCCACAGTGGCTGTACCAGCTTGCATTCCCACCAGCAGTGGAGGAGAGTTCCCTTAGCTCCACATCCTCTCCAGCACAAGGTGTCCTCAGTGTTTTTGATCTTAGCCAATCTGACTGGTGTTAGGTGAGAATAGGAAGAACCAAAGTGCTGGAGAGGCCCACAGAAATCCACAAAGATGCCCCCACAATAGACTGCTGGCAGTAGTCGAGAAATAGCCCGATCTGACCTACCCTGGTGATAGGATGGCCAAACACCCTAATTGTCGTGCTAGAAACCCCATTCAGTGACTGAGGGAACTAGATGCAGATATCCACGGTCAGGCCCCGGGTGGAGCTCCAGGAGTCCAATTGGCGAGAAGGAGGAGGGTTTATGTGAGCAAGAGTTGTTGGGACCAGGGATGGATGGAATACAGGGACAAGTGGCCAAACGAATGGAAACACATGAACTGTGAACCAATGGCTGAGGGGCCCCCAACTGGATCAGGCCCTCTGAATGGGTGAGACAGTTGATTGGCTTGATCTGTTTAGGAGGCATCCAGGCAGTTAGACCGGGTCCTGTGCTCAGTGCATGAATTGGCTGTTTGAAACCTGGGGCTTAGTAGAGACCCTTGGCTCAGCCTGGGAGGAGGGGACTAGACCTGCCTGGGCTGAGTCCACCAGGTTGATCTCAATCCTTGGGAGAGTCTTTGCCCTGGAGGAGATGGAAATGGGGGGTGGGCCGGGGGAGGGGGCGGGGCGGGAGGAGGGAGAACGGGGGAATCTATGGCTGATACGTAAAGTTGTATTATATTGTAAAATAAAATAAAATAAATTAAAAAAAAACCAAAACAAAACAAAAAGCAAAACACAGACAAAAAACTCTAGGTAGCCAAGGAAATGTTGGCCTTGTGAGTTGCTAAAATATACTGTAGGAGCACAAGTTTTCGGTGCTAACTTCTCTTTAGTACCACAGATCCTTATTTCATGAGAAGAGCTTGTTAAGACATCAAACCCAGTGATTAGGATTGAAGAGGAGTTATTTGGAGTCTGTGCAGTCAGGAATCTGGAGCTATTGACAACCAGTGTTAATAACTGGAAACCTGATAACAGAATCATTGTAACTGCAGCTCCATGTGGGAAAGCTTCCCCTTTACTCCCATTATAAAATCAATTTCTGTAGCTACTGCTTAGTGACAGACAGTATCTAGGCCATTTACCATTATCGTAATGTGCCATTGATAGGCTGCTTCTTAATTGTAAAGGGGGGTGGTCAAGAAAATGTCTAGCTTCTATTTCAAGGAAGCCTAATTCATAATGTGGTAATGTTCCAAACCCAAGAAGAGCGTTCAGTATTGCTGCATGTCTTCAAGATACACTGAGTGGTCACTAGACTTCAAGTGAAGTGTGTGTGTGTGTGTGTGTGTGTGTGTGTGTGTGTTTTGTGTATATGTGTTGTATGTTGGTTTATGCATGTGTGTAGTGTGTGTGTATGTGAATATTTCCCCAAACCCTCTGTCGGTGTTGCTTCTTATGCAATTGAATAAGTTAAGCACATGTTATATAAAAGCATTCTTAAACATCAGACCACTCGGCCGGGCAGTGGTGGCGCATGCCTTTAATCCCAGCACTTGGGAGGCAGAGGCAGGTGGATCTCTGTGAGTTCAAGGTCAGCCTGGTATACAGAGCGAGATCCAGGAAAGGCACAAAGCTACACAGAGAAACCCTGTCTCAAAAAACAAAAACAAAAACAAAAAACAAAACAAAACAAAAATTCCACTTTGTAGAAATGATTGAAATGGGTTGCTTTTAAAAGGCTGTTCAGTATGGTTGGAAAAATCATTAAAATCTGAGAAAATTGAGGTCAGACTGCTTCTCAAGGGTTTAGTTTAGAATTTTATTCCTTTTTAAAGAAAACAAAAGTTAAAATAAATTGTAGATAGCTCACTGTGGGTATGGACAAGGAAGGAAAGAATAAATTACCTTGGTCAGAAGATTCATGTTTAAAGCAAAGATGTTACATTTTATATCAGTTGGCATAAGTTTATAAGATAATTCAAAATTTAGGAGAAAACAGTCATATTGAACTCTAGAGAAAGGAGATTATTTCATCAAACTGAAATGAAAATATTACAGAGATGTTGCCATAATTAATTCATCGAGAAGATCACAATACAGCATACTTTATTTTATAATTCTCTCTTTGAACTGTTCTATAACCCCCTCCCCAAATTAAACTTAATTCATCAAAGAGTAAGACCACACTTTGGATTCCCCCAAAGAATAAGATGGCACCTTCAATTCTGATAATTAAATCGCAGATCTACCTCGACTACTTGTATTTGGTTACTTTGTTTTTGATCCAGGGATTTAGCCATATCAAATTTAAGAAAATGAATGAAACACCGTTCTCAAATTATTAATATTATTTTGTCAAATTTTCTTAAGCAAAGTGAACTAAGAAATAAAAGTTACCACATATTAACATTTAATTCTGATTGTAAGGAAGATTAGCAACTTAAAAAATTGTCAACTATACTTGGTCTGCATTAATTTATATTTGTATGAAGCTGTATTGTAGCTAATCATATCTTTCTGTTATCGTATTTTACACTATCAAGATTTATGCTGTGCAATCTATTTGTGTTCATTTTAAATGTATCATTTATAGAAAAAATGTAAATGCAAATGTACTGGACATTGTTAATATACATAATGGAGTTTTTTGTCTGAGTCTGTCAAATGTTAATGGACTAGACATTGTTAATGTCATTATTGACCTTATATATTGTATATACTTATTGGATATAGTTTTTCTTATATTAGTTATAAGCTTCTTTTATTATTTTAGACAAAAAGGGGAAATGTGGTGATATTATGTCCCCCAATATATTGTGCACCCTAATAAACTTATCTGGATAGACATAGAGGCCAGAAAATAGTGGCACACATGCCTTTAATCCTATCACTTGAGAGGCAGATGGATCTCTGTGAATTCAAGGCCACACTGGAAACAGCCAGGCATGGTGGCACACACGTTTAATCACAGGAAGTGAAGGCAGGAAGCAGAAAGGTATATTAGGAGTGAGGACCAGGAACTAGAGGCTTTTAGGCTTTTAGGCTTTTAGCAGCAGTTCAGGTGAGATCCATTCGGATGAGGACTCAGAGGCTTCCAGTTTGAGGAAACAAGATCAGCTGAGAAACTGGCAAGGTGAGGCTAGCTGTGACTTGCTCCGCTTTTCTGATCATTCATAATTTACCCCAATACCTGGCTCCCAAGTTTTTTCTGTTAATAAGACCATCTAAGGTTCGTGTTACATTCATAAGGCTAAGATACTCTCCCAAATAAATGTACATATTGAATGCTTTTGACTATAAATAGCCTATGCTTTTGTGATACATGTCTCATGTTTTTCCCTTTGGGACAATTACTCTGGTCTTGTCACTTTGCGGTGCTAATGTTACCTTTAACACACAGCAGGCATTTTCTCTTAGATTTGTCCATTTTCTCACATTCTATCATGTCCTCAGTCTGACATATTCAGCTTCACTAAGTATCAGTGATGCCTTTAAGGTCAGAGTTCTGAGGCAGAATTCTGCCACAATGACTACATTCCAGACAATAGTTGAGTACAATTAATTGTGACCCCATTTTGACATAAAGTTCTCCATTCTTCTGTGTCCTGCTGTTTGTAACTGTTTCAACTGGAGTGCCTTATTTTTCATTCACCGCTGCCGAACTCAAAGAGCTACATTTTGGGGGACTGATCTGCCTCTGAATATAGCTATTAATCCCCTTTGGATCTCAGTATCATTTGTCTTCTCCTTGGAGCACTCCAATATATTTGCTTTCCAATTTACTTTTGTTTAGCAGCCCATATTTCTTAAACAAATTGATACTATCTTGTCATTTCTAAGGTGAGTTCCATCCGTTATATCTTAACATTTTTGTCAGTCACGATTACATGAAACTTCACACAACAGAAAAACCAACTAGGAATTGCATAAATAATTTGTAATTTACTTTTCTTCAACTGCAAGTGCTGACATGCACAGTGGATGGGCATCTGAATTGAGCAACCAGAAGTCAGACTCCTATTTTTTGATAGTATGATTGACACTTTTGTGTGTTTATCATTTTTAACTTTTTATTCCTTTATAAAGGACATTATTGGGGTCCAATATAAACTTGATCTCAGACCATTAAGTATCAGTCATAAGTGGTTGGTTAATTAACTCAAACATCACTCATTTATAGCAAGAGAGTATAAATACAAAGTGCCTCTAGTCTGGGGACCATACTTATTTTTTATAAATTGCCATAGGGAGTGCATATAATTCAGACCTATAGATGTTCTTTTTATTTTACACATAAACTGTCCTTTAGCTAGTATTTATGTATCTTAGTCTTTAAAAGTTGCTATTGTTTCATAGACTATTGTCATTATCTTAACAAATGTTCATATTTAATTGAAATCTTGTGAATGATTCACCAGAATAGAGCTTATTTATGCAATGATGGGAAATATAAGGATTCTGGGATGAGACTGAACGGCGTTAAAATCTCAGCTCCATAATGGGCAACCTTACCCTGACATGAAGCTTAGTTTAATTGAGTGTTGGAATAAAGTCACTGACCACCATGGTTTCAGCTTATCTGTGTAATGTGAGTTAAAGTATATGTCTATTGAGCAATGGTATATAACAATGTAGTGCCTGGTAGTCTCAACAGAACGAGACTACTAAAATGGTATTATTTTGTACTTTTACATATTAGCATTTAACAAGTGTTGGAATGGATAATGAGAAATGACTGACAGTTTTTCCTCCAACTTAAATATCTGGCTATGAAAGTATGCATGCTACAGTGAGCCCTTCTCTCACGCTTCAAAGAGATGTCTATTCTGGGAACAAACCGGTTAGGGGATAGAAAGCGTGTTAAAGAAATGAAGGTTTTCAGGAATTTCTCCTATTAAACTGAGAGGTTTACATGGTGGAGTGGGAAAACATGAGTGGGTTAGGAAGCATATGCAATAAGAAATGAATTCTAGAGTTAATAGGAGCTTTTTTTTGTAGATCACCTTTTTTTCCCCTTATGCTTCAGATATCATAACATCTTAAGGATACAAAATAATTCAATGTATGCAGCTGATATTGTGTCTATTTACATAGACATAAATTTGTGGGGGTATATTTGTGTGTGTATTCGACTATTTTTTTCTATTTCTATTTTTCATGTGTATGCACACGTGGAATGAATGCATCTGTGTATTTTCTTGCATGTGCGTGGGCACATGTGCATGTGGAGGACTGAAGTTGATGCTGGGAACCATTTTCTCTTCCTCTTCCACCTTCCTTATTGAGACAACATCTCCCATTCAAACCCAGAGCTAGCCACTTGTTCTGTTGATCCTGTCTCTTCTCACAAGGTTGTAAGTACACTGCACTGGTCCTCCACACTCACCCTGCATGGTTTATATGGGTTTATGTGGGTTTCTAGCTATCTGAATTTGGGTCTGCATGCTTGTATTACCTGTGTTTTAACTGCTGAATCAGCTCCTTGACCTCTTTTTTTTTTTTCTAAAAATACATCTTGAAAGGGATGTAAGATATCTTATTTATTTCTTTATTCCTTGTTTGTTGCTCACTTTACAATCCAGTTTTACTCTCCTCTGTTAAAAGCCTGGTCCATAATAAGCACATTTACATATGGATAAACATAAAGAACCAGCTTGAGTTTAAAATAACAGCTTCAACAGCATATTGGGAGCACTTAAAACTCTAGAGGGCTGTTAGCTCTGATTGGAACTGTTATGACCATTTGCTCCCAAGATAAAACTCTACTGTGCTACCCTTGGCTTAAACTCCCAGTGATTGTACAGAATACTGCTTGGGAACACTATAACAAAACTATCCTGGGCATAATAGCTATATATACTCAGAGTCAGAAAATTGCCAATTCAACTAGAAAAAAAAAGGTTTTGCTTGAATAAGATGCAGCTCTGGAGCTTGCTCATTGTTTCTAAGTAGGGTTTGTGGATGTACATATTAGAGAGCTATAAACCATATCTAAAGGAAAGAATGGCTCTATTAGTCATTTCTATTCTCAGAAAGATTTTGTGCTGTAAGGAATTTAAGCACTGGTGCATGAAACTTAGAAACAGTTCAATAACTTCATGCATTTAACTCCTATTCTGGCTTAGGAACTGTTCAAAGCAGATAAACTGCAGACCATAAGAATCATAATCATACTGTGAATATTTTGATAGCTATTATACCGTGAACAAATTTGAGAACTCCTTTCTCCCTTTGAATCAAGGCAATTCAAATGCTATATTTGCCAGCAAACATAATTTTAGAAATCATTAAAATTAATGAAGTCATATTTTCAAACAATAGAAATATTCACTGCAATTAATTTATTTTTAGATCTATAGAAATAGATTTTATGCTCTGATGCGCTCTGATATTCTCATTCCCTTTACTGTGGGCCAATGATAGTAAGAAGTATTACCATGTGACTAGTAGTCATAGTTTCCTTGTTAAAACTAACCTCCTCACTCATTTGATTGAACTATCAATCAAAATTCTGGTGTTTTTCTCTCCCAGATACTAGGGTATTTGGCTTGTCTAATGTTCTGGTCTAAAGTCATTTGAGCAGGAAAGTTGGGTTGTATAGGAGATAAGGTCATACATTTACTTAAAGTGATAAATGGATAGGTTTCATTTGCTTTTAATTTTCTTTCTTTATTTTTCTTTTTGTTTTCAATGGTTAAAACTTAAATGACCAATCAATAAAAGAAAAACTATTGTTTTTATTTCCTCTCATCCCCTCATTAACTTATAGCATGTTTGTAACACTAAACTTGACATCAGTAGTTGGATCCAGAATGTTCCATTGTTAACTTTTCCTTCCCTGTGAAGACAGACCTTTCTCCATTAGAGAAGGGCAGTGTTAAGTAATTCATGTTGTCTCTATCTGGCACCAACTATACTTTTGATGACTTTCCTGAGGACTCACCAGAAGCAGCAAAGCAAAAGTGTAACACCAATCTTAAAAAGTCTTATTAATAAAAAACCTGGAGCCAGATATTGAGATGAAAGCTGAAAGACCAGAGAAGCAGAGCAAGCCAGCCACAAGTTTTTAACCTCTAGGAAATCCTCAGTCTGAAGAGAAGAATTCCTGTTTCCTTGTACCTTATATACCTCTCTTTGCCTTGTCATATTAAAGGTGTGTGTCTTTCCCAAGAAAAGACATGAGCTCTCAGGTGTTGGGATTAAAGGTGTATGCCTCAACTGCCTGGCTCTGTTTCCAGTTTGGCCTTGAACTCACAGAGACCCATCTGGATCTCTCTCAAGTGATAGGATTAAAGATGTGTGCCACCACTCTCTGGCCTCTATGTTTGATCTAGTGGCTGGCTCTGTCCTCTGATCCCCAGATAAGTTTTATTGGGGTACACAATATATCACCGCACAAAGATAATCACTTGTCAGGTTGCTAAGATATAAAATATCATGGCCAACCCATTAGTTTCCAAGGCAGGGAACATAGGAGCAGGAAAGGTAGCTTACCCCACTACCAGAATAGAAAGAATGAACTGTCAGAGAATGTCATACAGGCCAATGGTGCTGTGAGAGACATGCTTTCTTGGAGTTAATCATCTAAATATTTTATTCAGAGCCTGGCTTGATGATCTTACTGACCAAAGTCTGCATTTGCTGCATCCATGCTATCCAGAGTAGCCTATTTAAAATGTCATTGTCAGCAGTATTCTCGGCCACTGGGGACAGGGGAAGTTTGATGAGATTGTCCAGGGAGAGTAGTGGTTTTAAGCAAACAAGGATCATTTTTGTTCAGTCTTTCATTTGGAGTGTGTTTGTCTCACTCCTGTTATTCCATTGTTACAGGAAAACAAATTTCACATACTTAAAAGCCGGAGCTTCATTATTAGATAAACACCAATAACAATCAGAGAACATGATGCAATCGACTCGAGGGGGTGTTTGGAAAAAGGGGGATTGGGAAAAGAATAGAGGAGGAGAAGTTAAGCAATTCTATTTTAATTAAAGTTATATTTAAAAAATTTCAGAAGTAATTACAGAAAAAAAAATCAGCTACATGGAGATACATGTTGGGACGGCTACACATTGTGAAGTGTCCATTTACAACTGTCATCAATACTCTATTTTCTCTATTTCCTACGAGTTGTTCCTTGATGCAGAATGAACAAAATGCTTATCTTTGGAATTACATCTTACTTATAATGTCACTCTCAAAGTAGTTTCTCCCCAAGAAGTTTTCAACATAGCGAGTCCTGAAACTCTCAGAATTAAATATTACTTAGATTTATTAGAAAAAAGCTAAGAGGGACAATACAGCATTAACCGACATTTAAAAAAGTGATGATTTTTGCAAGTCTTCAAGTAATTTTCTGGCAACAAACCCTACTATTTTGACATATTGGAATATTCATATGAATCAAACATTTTCATCCATACAATAAAATACTATTAGAATTATTCATTTTAATTGTCTTTTGAAACTGTATACATAAACACCACATCACGATCATATCTAGTTCACACTTCTTCCCCCAAATCTTCCCAGGTTTGCTCAACACGTCTCCTTCCTGACTCAATTTCCTCATTGAAAAAAATAAACCATTGAGTCCAATTAGTGCTGCATATATGCACATGAATGAGGGGTCAAACGTTGGGACATGGGCAGCCTACCAGTGTCCACTCCACCAAAAAGAGTGACTGTCACTCTTCCAACCTCTATCAACTGCTAATAGTTTCTCAACTATGGATAGGGTCTTGGGAGCCTTTCTTTACTCCACGCTGTTACCCTTGAACTGAGTTAATCTTGTATAGATCTTGTGCAGAGAGCCACTGTAGTGGGTAGCCATTCCATCTTTGGTCTGGAAGTTCCAACCCCCATTGAGGCTTTGGTAACTATCATGCCTACAAGGCGGGGCCAAGGGAGGGCCCTGAAGACCAGAGATTGGAATGCGCCACGCTCTATTCCTTCTTGGACCATGGATGCTAGAGGTAGACCTAGGAGAGTTCTTCAGAGAACACCGCTGGACTGCGCGTCTTTCACAGAACCCGCAACCTACCTATCCCTTCATTTGTAAGTTACGCCATTAAATAAATCTCCCTTTTAACTACGTGGAGTGGCCTTAGTAATTTCACCAATAAGCCACAGGTACTTTGAGCGCATATGTGCAACAATTATTCCATGTCAGGGGGAGAGGGGTTGAAATAGATGCCCCACCTGTCACTGTTTACTCATTGTCCTTTATTCTCAGCACTTTGAATACTATGAGTCTCTGCATCAACCACTAACCACTGAGACAAGGGGCTTCTCTGATCAAGACTGAGAACAGCAGAAATTGATGGCTATCAATACCAATATTTAGAAGACAGTTTGACATTAACGTCTAATAAAACATCAGTAACATTTTCCCTTGAGCCTGAGATGCTCCTAGTCATGCATTTTGACTAGCTTTATAATGCCAAGCCTAGCATCGCACCTGTGGAGCAGGTCTCATACCTAATCAAGAAAGCATATTCTAGCCACTGTTGCACCAGTGGGCACCTCTCACCTTGCTGCTCTGTATTGCAATATGCATGATCCAGCCACAGACAAGGTTGTTGAGGAATTTCCACCCCCAGCAGCCTGCATTGTAGCTTCTAGCACTATAAAAACTAACCATCAGAGAGAGAGCATATCCTGGTCAGTCCCACACTGATTTCTCCATGTCCTACTATCAAAGCCAATAGTGCCTTAAGGGAAGTATTCTGTGTGTGGGAGGCACTGAAGTTTTTATTTAATAATTCATATCTTCTGGGAGCAGCATTTTTCCCCCATGCAGGGTGCCTCTGTTCAAACTCATTTTAATTTATTTTAATTACCATTAAAATGAGTGGGGTTTCCTAACATTTCCTCAAACATGCTTAGTTTTGGTAAATCTGCCCCTTATCTCCCTAGTCCTCCTCCCCTGTCTCACTCCTACTTAAACTTTAGCTCCCAGTGTCTCCCTTCATATACATATATATATATATATATACACACACATATATATATGTATATCACATATATTCTTTGTATTCTACTTTTCATTCTTGGATTTTTAACTTGGGATACAGAAAGACACCAGAAGGTGGAACAACATTCCATGTCCATGGATCCATAGTGCTGTGGATATCACTCTGTATAAATAAAATGCTGATTGGCCAGTGGCCAGGCAGGAAGCATAGGCAGAACAAGCAGAGAGGAGAATTCTGGGAAGTGGAAGGCTGAGGAGAGGGATACTACCAGCCGCCGCCACGACAAACAGCATGTGAAGATGCCGTTAAGCCACGAGCCACGTGGCAAGGTATAGATTTATAGAAATGGGTTAATTTAAGATATAGGAACAGTTAGCAAGAAGCCTGCCACGGCCATACAGTTTGTAAATAGTATAAGCGTCTGTGTATTTATTTTATAAGTGGGCTGTCAGGCTGCCGGGGCTCGGCGGGACCCAGAGAGAAAACTCTCCAGCTACACGATAGGATTAACCTTGTGAAAAAAAAAATTGTCCTGGCTGGTTTTATGTCAAGTTGATACAAGCTAGAGTCAGTTGAAAGGAGGGAGCCTCAACTGAGAGACTGCCTCCAGAAGATTCTGCTATAGGACATTTTACCTCAATTAATGATTGATGGGGGAGGGCCCATCAATGAGCAAGCCAGTAAGCAGCACCCCATCCCCATGGCCTCTGCAGCAGCTTCTGTCTCTCCTTCTGCCTCCAGATATCTGACAGTTAAGAGTTTCTGTCCTGACTTTCTTTGATGATGAACTGTGATGTGGAAGTATAAGTCGAACACACCCTTCCCTCCCAGAGTTGCTTTGGTCATAGTGTTTCATGGCAAGAGCAATAGTAATCTTACGACAGTAATCATTCTACCAAAACTAATTCACAAATTCAATGCAACAGTCATGTAACAATAATAAAAAAGAGGCAATCAACGAGAAAATAGGAGGGGCATAGGAGGGGTCCAAAGGAGAGTATCTGAGAAGAGATTCAGGGAGGAAGGGGAGGAGGGAAAATGATACAATTCCATTTCAATTTAGAAAAAAAAATTGAAAAGTTAATAAAAAGTTTTCCTTCACAGACATAGAACAAGCAACCCAAAATTTACATGAAGGCACAAAACACCAAGGATAGCCAAACCAATTGTGAACAAAAAGAATACTGTGGGAGATGGCACCATACCTGATTTCAAATTATGTTACGGAGCTATAGTAACAAAAACAACATGGTACTGGCATAAAAAGTGACATGTGGATGAATGGAACAGAATAGAAGATCTAGATACAACATGGAGCAACTATAGCTCTCTGATCTTTGACCAAGATCCAAAAATATGCAATGGTTTAAAAAAAAAGGCAGCTTCAACAAGTGCAGATGGGAAACCTGAATTTCAATATGCAGAGAGATTCTTAGCTCTCACCTGCACAAATTCAGTTGCAAGTGGATCAAGGACCTCAATGTAAGATCTCATACCCTGAAATTTATAGAGTAAAATGTAGGGTGCACACTTCAATGTATAAGCATAGGTAAAGACTTTTTGAGTAAAACTGGTAGCATAGGAAATAAGACCAAGAGTTGATAAGGCGGGTCTCATGAAATTAAAAAACAAACAAAAACTTCTGTACAGCAAAGGACACTATCAACTGAGTGAAGAGGGAGGTCTATTGTAGCAGGAATCTTAAAAAGTTCTTATTAATAAGATCAAAACTTGAGGCCAGTTATTGGGGTGAATGCTGGAAGATCAGAGAAGCAGAACAAGTCACAGCTACCTCACCCTGCCAGTTCCTCAGCTGATCCTGTTTCCTCAGACTGAAAGCCTCTGAGTCCTCATTCAAATGGATCTCAGCTGAACTGCTGCTGAAAGCCTGAAAGCTTATCCAGCCAAATGCTTCTAGTTTATGGTCTTCTTGCCTTATATATCTTTCTGCTTTCTGCCATCACTCCCTGGGATGAAAGGCTCACTTTCTGGGATTAAAAGCATGAGTCACCATGCCTGGCTGTTTCCAATGTGGCCTTGAACTCACAGAGATCCAGAGGGATTTCTGTCTCTGGAGTGCTAGGATTAAAGGCGTGAGTGCCACCATTTTCTAGCCTTTGTATTTAGTGGCTGTTCTGTCTCTGACCCCAGATAAGTTTATTAGGGTGCACAATATTTTGGGGAACACAATATCACCACAGTCTATAGAATGGGAGATAGGTTTTGCCAGCTGTACATCTGACAGAGAATCAGTGTCTAGAATATATATTATATATATATATATGCCAAAAATCTAAACATGAAGAAAACATGAACTCAGTTAAAAATGTGTTAGTGAACTGAGTATAATATTTCCAAAAGAAGAAATACAAATGGTCATTAAAAGCTTTAGAGTGTTCAAAATCAGGTAGGCTAACTGCAAATCTTCATCTCTCCCTCCTGTCCTCCAAGTCCAACACCCCAATCTCCCTCCTGTGGACTTCCTTAGTGCCCTCCCCACACCATGCTATTTCTAATCTTATAGCCCAAAACTCAGTAATACATTTTACGTGGAACTCCTAGTCGTCACACCTAGAAGGATCCCAGAATATATATATATATTACTGGGCAACACACACAACTTAAGAACCAGAGAGGGCAATGGAAACCAAGGGAAAAAATGAAAGAAAACAAACAAAAAACAACCACCAAACAAAGAAAAGATCAGATACCAGTACCTAGAATTATAATCTTCCTAATCCCTGATGTGTAGATGTCAGCCTAAAAACACAATTAATAACAGCCAGGGCAATATGTCTCCTCTAGAGACTGGCAACCTTACAGCAGGCCCTAAGGATTGCAGCACAGCTAAAATACAGCAAAAGACCTTAAAAGAGCCTCTGTGAATGTGATAGAGGTCCTTAAAGAGGAAGAATCCTGCATCCTGCCAAAGAAGGTGAGAAAGGATTGTAGCAGCTGTAGAGGTCAAGGAAACCACAATAAAACTCATAGAATCAACTAACTTGGACTAAGAGGGGCTCACAGAGACTGAACTTACAACCAGGGATCCTGCATGGGACTGGCTTAGGCCCTCTGCTCATGTTACAGTTTTGTAGCTTTGTCCTCTTGTAGGATCCCCAACAGTGGAAACAGAGGCTGTCTCTGACTCTTTTATTGACTTTTGGGAACCTACTTCTCATACTAGGTAGTCTTGCCCAACCTTAATACAAGAAGGTGCTTAGTCTTTTTATTTTATTTTATTTTATTTTATTTTATTTTACAATATAATTCAACTTTACATATCAGCCATAGATTCCCCCGTTCTCCCTCCTCCTGTCCCGCCCCCCTCCCCCTGGCCCACCCCCCATTTCCACCTCCTCCAGAGCAAAGACTCCCCCGAGGGTTGAGATCAACCTGGTGGACTCAGCCCAGGCAGGTCTAGTCCCCTCCTCCCAGGCTGAGCCAAGGGTCTCTACTAAGCCCCAGGTTTCAAACAGCCAATTCATGCACTGAGCACAGGACCCGGTCCAACTGCCTGGATGCCTCCTAAACAGATCAAGCCAATCAACTGTCTCACCCATTCAGAAGGTGCTTAGTCTTACTGCAATGTGATATGCCATGTTTGATGTTCATGGGAGACCTTTCCTAAACAGAAACAGAGGAGGAGTGGAAGGGGAGTGGAAACAGAGAGGGGTGGGAAGGAGGTACTGGGAGGAGGAAAGGAGGGGAAACTGCAGCTGGGATGCAAAATAATGAATCAATTCATTAAAAAAGGAAATAAATTCCTTAAATAAATCCATGAAAACATGCAGACTCACAATGCGAAAGGAAATGAATAGAACCGTAAGTGGAAATGGAATCAAGGAAGAAAATCCAAAGTGAGGGAAATCTTGAAATGGAAAACTTAGGAACTTGAAAGGAAGCACAAGAGAAACAACTTGTACTCACCAACAGAATACAAGAGATGGAAGGGAGAATCTCAGGCACTAAAGACATGATAGAAGAGAAATGTCAAGTCTGAAAATCTCCTGGCATAAAACATTCAGGAAATCTGAGACACTATGGAAAGACCAAATCTAAGATAAATATGAGTAGAGGAAGGGGAAAAAACCTGGCTCAAAATCACAGGGACTTTTTCAACAAAATTATAGAAGAAAAATTTCCTGACTGAAAGAAAGACATTTCTTTCCAGCCTGCTTGTTCCCAAATACCCGGCAGCACTTCCCAAATAATTGACTTGGAGATTTAATATTACTTATAAATGCTTGATTGATAGCTCAGGCTTATTACTAACTAGCTCTTACAACTTAACCCATTTCTATTAATCATTGTATTGCTCCAAGGCTCTGGCCTTTACGTCTAACCCATTTTGTATGTCTGACTTGTTCTCCATCTGGCTGGTGACTCCTGACTCCACCCTTCTTCCCATCATCCTTAGTTTGGTTGCCCAGCCTATACTTCCTGCCTGTCTACTGGCCCATCAGTGTTTTATTAAACCAGTTTGAGTGACAAATATTTATAGTGTACAAGAGGATTATTCCATACAGTAAAATTCTTAGTAAAATACTTACAAACTGAATCTAAGAACACATCAAAAAGATCATCCACTGTGATAAAGTAGACATGGTTCAACATACATAAATCAATAAATGTGACCAACAATATAAACAAATCTGAAGATAAAACCCACATGATCACCTCATTAAATGCAGAAAAGGCCTTTGACAAAATCCAACACCCCTTCATTTTTAAAGTCCTGGTGTTTAGGGATACATAGGACATATCTCAACATAAAGGCAGTTTAGAGCAAGCTCATAACCAACATCAGCTTAAACGGAGAGTAACTCAGAACAATTCTACTAAAATCAGGAACAAGATAAAGTTGTCCACTCTTTCCATACTTACTCAATATAGTACTTGAAATCTTAGCTAGAGCAGTAAGACAACTGAAGGCAATCAAGGGGATACAAATTGGAAAGGAAGAAGTCAAAGTATCCTTATTTGCAGATGATATGATAGTGTAGCAGAAACATTCCACCAGAAAAACTACTATAACTGATGAACACTTTCAACAAAGTAGCTAAATATAAAATTAACTCACATAAATACACACACAAAAACCAGTAGCCCTCCTATACACAACTGAGCATCTTTTGCCATCAAATGAACTTCCAGTAGCAAGACTGGTTTACATCTGAGTTGTTGGCCAAGGGGATTTCATTGGAACCCCTGATCAACCCAGGCTATGGTCGAGAATGTAAGTTATTCTCCACAAACTGACAGCAAGACCTGATTGCTGAGAACAATGCCTACATGTCTCATTGACTACGGAGAAGTCAATCTGGTGATTACATACAGCCTTCACACCTACATAGTAAAGGTACTCTGAATGTTACCAAAGGAGAAATGTAAACACCAATGCAGGCAAAAACACTTCAGTCTACAATGGAGTTATGACTTCAAGATATCTAGAGCGATGGTGGCACAAAGCTTGTGGGAGTAATCAATCAATATTTGACTTGATTTAAGGCTCACTCCACGAAGTGGAGCCCATACCACATACTGCTTAGGTGATCAATAATATGAGACTAGATAGCCCAAGGAACTAGGACAAAACCAAATACTACTGTTCTAAACAATAACAACAAGAACAACAAAAAAGGTACCACAAACTGACATCTGCTGACATTCTGCTATATTCATAGATCAGTGCCTTGCTTATCCATCATCAGAGAAGCTTCCTCATGTAGCAGATGGAAACATACACAGATACCCACAGCCAGACATTATGCAGAGTGAGAGACCTTGGAATACTCAGCCCTTAATGGATTGCCTCCATGAAATCCCTCACCTCACTGATCAGGGAACCCCATGGAAGAGGAGGCAGAAATAGTGTAATAGCCAGAGGGAATGGGAGAATACCAACAGAACAAGGCCCTATAAATCAACTAGATCTACACACATTTGAACTCATAATGATTGAGGCAGCACGCATTAGAGCGACTTAGGTCTTCACCAGATAGGGTCCTAGAGATGAAAAGACACATGACCCCACCCCTAATCCAGAAGTAATTTGCAATTCATAACCACATGCAAATGAAAAATTAGTTTTCTCCAAGGAAGTCTCACTTGGGAAGGAAACAAACCACTCCTAAGTGTAGTTTGCATGCCTAGCAATAGATGGCCAACAGAAAACTAACTCAATGGGGCATCTTTGGAGTTTCCTTGTTGTCCCAAGGATTTTCCTTTTTTTTAAAATTATCTTATGTTTTATTTTATTTATATATTTTCCCTCATTTTGCCCTACATAAGCTTTGTGTATATATTATGGCTCCCAGTTTAGTGTTTTTAAGGAATTCCTGAGTGTGTAAACAAGTGAGTCTCTACACGTTATATGTTTCTGGTGCCTTGCGGGGGGTGGGGGGTTTTTTACCTTCTGTTTATTTGTTTTATCCTATCTTGTGTTAGTTTTGTTTTATCTATTTTATTTCATTTTATTATTCCCCTTGAGAAGCCTGTTTGTTTTCTAATGAGAGACAGAAAGGGGATGGATGCAGATGGGAGGGGAGGTCGGGAGGAATTGAGAGGAGTACAGGGAAGGGCAACAGTATGAGAAAAAAATCTACTCTATTATAAGTGCATCCAATGAAACAATGTTCTCTAACTGTTTTTAATAATACGCAAATAATAATATAACTTTCAACCTTTTCTACCTAGAGTTGTATGGTAGACTATTTTAAACAAATTGTACAGAACCCAGTGATAAAGTACATATAAAAGTATGTACAAATTACAATTTTGAAATGAATTTTATATATCAACCTAACAACTTTTCTCTGCCTAGCATCTTGCAAATGATGTTAACAATTCTGTAGTGAAGAATGAAACAATATTTGTTTATAAACCGATTTTTCTTAGTGTACCTGGGGAGGAATTTCGTAACAATACAGAATTATTTTGATTTGAAGAAAACTTTGTATTTCTGGATTCTGGGATGAAAATCATAAATAAGGCAGGGCTGCCTTTTAGTAGAAGATGAGCCAATGCATCACAAGGAGACATCACAATTACAGAGATGTGTTCATTAGTAATCAAGACAGCAGCAGACTTCCTTGTTTCCAAAGTAATCTAGTGTTGGCAGTGATTGGCTTTGTACAGACTAGCTGTTTCACTGAGGCAGAAAAACTAAGGATTTTGAAAAGAAATGAAGCTGAAAAGTTTGGGGAGAACATTTGTGTTCAGGAAAAGTACAACTCTAAAATAAATTTAGACGAGGAAGACACAAATCAAACTAACTTGTTTGCATCCGTGAATTTAACAGCAATCGTGGGTTTGACTGTGGGAGGGAGTGATGAGGTGGATATGACAGAAGAAAATGGCAGAGATATCTCTAGAACCCTTCCCTACCATTTTGTTGTTGCATTCTTTCACTGTTGGCGAAGGGATGGCTATGATCTGAAAATTACAAAACAAAAACAAAAACAAATCAAAACAAAAGAAAAACCTCATATCTGGAACTATGGATTCCTTTCTCTGTTACTTCAATTCGAATCTATCATAGTTTGAGTTTTTGTGGTTTGTTCTAGAAAGCTGACAACAACTGTGTGAGTTTCAACCAGTAATACTTTCTAAGTCTGAAGTCACCCGCGTAAGCGTAAGCTTGCTCTCAGAGACTGGTCTGCTCACCTTTCTTTTTCTAGGAGGCAGGATATGCGATAACTGCCTGTGAGTGAATAGAAAACCTAATCAAGAGTCCCTCGTGCCCCCTGATAAAAAGCTGACAGAGAGAGAGAAAGACAGAGAGAGAGAGAGAGAGAGGTGAGAGAAACCCCCTACCATCATGCTCCACTCCAAATAAATGGGCAGCTCAGATCCGCCAAAGTCCAACCTTCTGCTTGATGGTAAAGCGTGGCTTTCCCACCCACATCACAGCTGGCTTCTGAGTTGTCTCATCAATGTCACCTACAAAGCATTCTTTGCTTGAGATAATTTGGCAGCCTTTCGCATCCTGGGACATTGGAGTGCAGCCAATCTCACAGTATGGATGCTAGCTTGAGGAAGCTCCCATGGCTGTTGGTGTAAGGCTGACTGAAGGAGGGTGATTTTGAGCAATTTGGATGGCAGAATATACTCATGGGCTTGACAATTTGTTACTCAGAATGTAAGAAACACCATACTCAAAATTTCAGTTAGTAAAAACTCTACAAATAGGCTGTTTTCATTTGCTTATTTCATTTTCTTTGTCAGTTCTTTGAAACAGCATTTAACATAAAGGAACACCTAAGTAGAAGCAACTGTTACACCATAAGCTGAGTTCCTCCAATGACTGATTTTTTTGAAAATGAGAGTACTTTATTCAGATACGAGGATGTTTTGCAATATTGACCTGGTTGGCTAGGCTGGTTGGGAAGTAATCATGATATCAGATTGGGGATAATTAATGGAAACAGCAAGTCAACACACATTGGTTTCTCCTGTATTTCCACCTCTGCAGTTGTCATGAGAAAGAGCTTCTCTGCCCCCATGTTAAAAAGGATAAGCTAGTTCTGAAAAATGCAGCAATGCATCAAGAAAATGTGATAGTCCTGTTGGGAGCACTGCCATGTGAGAGCAGAGCCTGGCTTACAACTTACAAGCAGTCAGTCAGAGAAGGGCTGCTCCTTACCTGTGTTTCTGTGTGTTCATAAGGAATAATCAATGCTACCTTTAAAAGGAAATACACATATGGAGAAAAACTCTATCAGTGTTATCTGAGTCCCACATTATTTAACCTTAATAATTAGCCTGTGTTAACCGGATTCAAGAATATTTGTTATATTTTTTTCTATATTTTAATGAATTGTGACAGAATTGGTAATTGTCAAAAACCAAACCCTAAACCGCTACTAAGTTCCTGGTACAAAACCCAAGTTTCTCTTTCCTTTTATGTTTCTTGGTATGGTAAATGAGGACACAGAGAGAGCACCTTGAGAATAAAGTCCAGAAGAGAATGGAACTTAGGATATAAGTGCATTATCACCTCTGAAAACAACTGAGCAGTTTAACTTTTCTTGGTTCAGTGTAATGTTCTGCCTACCTCCGTCAGTGAGAAATCTTTCAGGGAAAAATCAGGTTGTCTGCGTGCAAATTAAGCTTATTGGTTCAAGAGGGGCTTTTTTAATGACTTGGCAACGGAGAGACTATGATGGTCAACGCTAGAGAATTGTCCACTTCTTGCCTGATTCTCACAGAATATTAGTGTTATTCAAAACTGTATTTAGTTTCTGTGTAGAAGAGTGGATGTTCTCAATTGTTTTTCATATTGATGGACACTATGTTTTTCATATACACTTGGGATACTTTGAAAATTGGATATACATTGCAAATCCATTTGCTTCCAAGTCAATGAAGGAAAAGAGATGACATTACAAGTAATCCTCTATATTAAGTAATTGGATAGTCTTCTCTCTTATTCTCAGGAAGCTACACATAAAGCATGTTGCATACATTTTGACACATCTATATATGAAGGAAAGCATTTTTAAGTATTCCACAAATACAGACAGGTAGATAGATGATGTATAGACACATCCATAGAGAGATGGGTAGATAACTTTTACATGTATCTAAATATAGAGCAGTGATTCTTAACTTTCCTAATGTTTCGTTTAACCCTTTGTTACAGCTCCTCATGTTACAGTGACCCCCAATCATAAAATTATTTGTCACTATTTCATAAATGTAATTTTGCTACTGTTATAAATTGTAATGTAAATATATAATGTGTAAGATGTCTGATTTGTGACTGCCCCCCCAAGAAGGTCATGGCCCATATGTTGAGAACCATTGATATAGAGACATAGACATAGACATATGTGGTTATATGGATGTGTATGGACATCTATTTAGAAAAAAATCATGCATTATTCTATCAATATCTAGAAATATATACTGTTATGAGAAACACAAACTGATGTTTTTTATTATAGAGCCAATGAGGTAAAACAGACAATAAACTGTTTATCTCTGTGTTCACTTGTGAATTCACACACAACTGCCTTGTGTGATTACTGAATTCTTTCCCAGTTTCACTAATTCAGTCTTTTCTAGGCTTCATTGAAGTTTCTGACCTCTGTTCTGTAGTTAAGCTTCAAAATCCTGAAAGTCATGTACAGAAATTCCTTTCTGGAAATGGCTGCAATAGATCATTATAGGTACAATGGACAAGCTGGATTGTTAACTTTCCTGTCTTCCAGAATTAAGTCTCCATAACTTTGGTGGTGTGCCCAAGTGGAGGGCATATGCTTCCTATGTGCTTGGGATGCAGTTTCCAAATTTCCTTTCAAAATTCACTTTTTATACATTCTTTGTTATATGTATTTTATACTGCTGTGTATTATGATATGTAATCAGCTTTTGATGCCATGTAGTCATAGTGGTTTTTGTTTGACAGTGTATGATGTTCTATGGAGGGCTATTTTAGAAGATTAAAAAATCTGTTATTAAAACTGTCCACCTAATTGTGTTCATTTGACTTCATTTTATACTAATGATCACTATAACAACAGACAACATTTTCTCTTTATACAGTCTTAGCATGCTTTCCCAACAAGAATAAAGAGAATGAAATAAAAGGTGAAATGAATAATAGCTCCTCTTCCCCTATAATATTACTAAATAAAGGGAAACATCAAATAGAAAGAGCCATTTAATGGTAGCAAAGAGCTATAGCTTTTTGAGTGGCTTGTTGACTCTTAAAGGAACCAAGGCATGCAGAAAGAGCGTTGGGTCTTCAGGTTGCCTTTAATGTATTGTATCCTAATTGGCCTTACTGTTCTGTTCCCTCCAGTTTCTGTCATAGAAAAAGCCACTGGCGTCTCTTCATCTTCACGGATCAGAGTGCACCATTCCCCTGCTGTCAGGCTTACATTTCTGCTCATTCTGCTTTCCACAAAATCCACAGCTCTTACGATCTCCAAAGAAAACTATAGGGCAGGTCCTGGCTCCCTCTGTGATCTCATTTCTCACTTCTCTCACCCATGGTCACTGCCTCAATGAGCAAAGACATTTCCCCCACTGTGGGGTTTGCCTTTGATGCTTCCATGGAGTCCTTCCGCTCCATATTAACCTGGTCCTCCTTTTCTCCTCTGTTCATTGGAAGTGATCTAGGAGGCTTGTGGTAGCTTATGTGCTGTGATCCTACTACCATGTCCTTTCAAGCATTTATTGCCTAGCCCACTGTATTCTATTTGCATAAAGTCATCAATAAGAAAAATTTACTAGGTCAGTCTTCTTGATTTCCAAATGGGAAAGGTTATAAACCAATCAATTTCCAGAAATATATTGTTATGAATGTACACAGTGTAAGTTCATGAACATTTCAAGATTTATTTTAGTTTCAGGCCATCCTGGTCAGTTACTCTGCAATCAGACTTTACTGAAGATTCTTGGTGGACAGCAACTGCCCCCCAAGATGCAGCATGTATTAATAGGTTCTCTTGGATACAAATCCATCTTTTGAGATCCCTCCTCAGATTGTGGTGATGGGGGTAATAGCCATGCTCTAGAAGTGTTATGTCTTTCCTCAACATTCGCAGCGTAGAATGCAAGATACTACATACTTCTAAATATATGGAAATTGTAAACAAGTGATCACAACCCAGGCTAGCTCCTCTCTCAGCTCCTCAAATGCAACACAAGGTGGAATCTAGAAACTGAACAACTAGTAATTTCCCTGCTCTGTGTAACTTTCCAAGTTGCCACCAGAACTAGTTTGAATGCATGACAAAGACTGACCTAAGAGTCAGAAAGTACTACTTCCCCGCCTCTGTCTCTAATATTTTTTTCTTCCTCGGGATTCCATGACTTTGGAGTTCTATGCAGTTCCTGCTACACAACCCACATTCAAAGATGTGAAACAGAGAGACTCAAGCCAAAATAGGCACTCTTTCCAAACTTCTTGGTCCAGACAAAGGCTCTAATTTTCTTATATTTCCACCCCTACGCCCAACAGCAAAATGTACTTACTCTGGCCTCAGTGGCTCCCTTCTATTCTGTTCCATATCCTGGGATTTTCATAGCTCAAATTACTTTTCAGTTTTCAAAGCCTTTTTATGTGCTTCTAATAGAACAGAACATATTTGTGTGTTGATAATGGTAATATATGGAGAACTTGCAAGACTGGGGTCTGGAGCACAGATCTTTGTTGCCCCAGGTCTGAGAGCAGGTCAAGTGTTTTTATCTATAAAATAATTCTGTGCTTCAAGGGGTTTATGGCCTCATTCCGGTCTTTAGACATGCCACTTAACACATCTCACTGTGATGCCTCTCTGTGTAATTGTTTCAGCAATGAAACTATTCCTATCATTATGAGGACAGAGGTCAGGTTTCACAATAATAACTTTACTGGGAATAAAATATAACTCAGAAACATTGGATATCATAAATAATATGCCTGCCCAATGCTTTGTTATACATGTTAGGAATTTAAATCTAAAAGACTTATTAAATAGTGCATATTTTATATTCTCTTATCTATCATGAAAAATCTTTAAGTATATCTAAGTTTAATCATAAATAGGTAACAATAGTTGGTTTGTGAATAAAACATACTTTTTAGACAGTCAGACTGTGAGTACCAACCACAGTTTCATTGAACACAATTACACGTTTTTTTTTTCATTGTAAGAGCATAGGCTGGATTGTAGCATATACCAGCACAGAGAGTGTTTGGATGGAACTGTGTGGAGATCACCTGAAAAATGGGAAAATTAGGAGAACAGTTATTTGATGAATGAAAGGACAAAACAACGTGAGGGCAGTTCATCACACATTGCCAGCCTTAAACCTATTACACTTTCATTCAAGAATGGCATGTTAACCCATGTGTGAACTTTGGGTCTGTTGAAAAGTTGAATGCGGACAATAAGATCACCAGCATATTTGCCAAACTCTTATTTTTGGATCCTATGGACTTCTACAGAGGGCTTTAGGGATGATGGAGATACTGTTTTTTATTGTTTTTACTTATTTTACATCCTGACTGCAATTTGTCCACCTTCTTCTCCTCCCAGCCCTTCCCTGCTTTTCCTCTCTGAGCCCCCATCCACTCCTCCTGTTTCTGTTTAGTAGAGGGCAGGCCACCCATTGATATCAACAAAGCATGGCTTATCAAGTTGCCATAAGACTAAGCACTTCCTCTTGAATTAAGGCTAGGCAAGGTGACCCAGGATAAAGAATAGGGTTCCAAAAGCCAGCAAAAGAGTTAGAGACAGCTCCTTTTCCCAATGTTAGGAGTCCCACAAGAAGACCAAGCTATACAACTGTCACATATATGCAGAGGGCCTAGGTCAGTCTCATGCAGGCTCCCTGACTGCAGATTCAGACTCTGTGAGTTCCTATGAACCCAGATTAGTTGATTCTGTGGATTTTCTTGCAATGTCTTTGACCCCTCTGGTTCCTAAAATTCTTTCTCTCTTCAGCAGGATTTGGAGAGTTTGGCCTGATGTTTGGCTGGGGATCCCTGTCTCTGTTCCCATTCATTGCTGGATGAAGCCTCTCTGATGACAATTGGGCTAGACACCAATCTATGAGTATAGCAGAATATCCTTAGGCATCATTACATCGACAATTTCTTCCCCTCCAGTCCTGTTTGGTTCTATTCTAGGTCTTTGTGCCATCCAGCCTGTGGGTTCTGGTGCTCCAGACAGTGTCAGGGATGGGATTACTCTTGGGGCATGAGTCTTAGGCTGGACCAATCATTGGTTGGCCACTCCCTCAATCTCTAGGCCATCCTTACTCCAGCACATCCCATAGCAGAGCAGACTATAGGTTGAAGGTTAGGTGGCTGGGTTGGTGTTCAAGTCCCTCCACTGGGAGTCTTGCTTGGTCTCAGGAAATGGAAGATACTTCTTTTAACTGTATGTGGTTTCTGCTACACTATCAGTACTGTGTCATCAGTCTCCCCACCTCCCTGCCCCCAAGACTCCTTTTGGATATGCTGTTGTTGCCTGTATCATGGAGATCCTGCAGCTTTTGGTCTGCAGGACTGGTGCTTCATGTGCTACCTTCAGATGATGGCTAGAGTGGATGTTGGGGTGGGCCAACTCATAACCCTGGTTCCAGGCCTGGGTAGTTGCAGGGTTGGTCAGCCTGCCAGCTCTCCTTTGTCCTCACCACCAGGGTGAGCTCTCCAGCATTGCCCTGGCTACTTCACCCCTTGCAGCACTGAGTAAGGTGCAGGGCCAGTTCTCCTGTTTTCATGCTCTCTGGGTTGGCTCTCTCACCCCTACATCCTCAGTGCCACCTTTACTGTGCTGTCCAGGCAAGGTGCAGGAGCTTCAGCTGATGAGGGGTCGTGACAGCTCTCCTGCTCTTATAACCCTAGGGGTTGGCTCTCCCACTCACCAGAGGCAGTGAGGAGTGGGGGGGGGAAGGCATTTCTTCCCCCTGCCTACAACACCCTATGGCAGATGAGCGGTGGGGCCAGATATCCCATGTTCACATTCTCAGACTGGTTCATCCACACCCCTGTCAATAGGGTCTGCTTATTGTGCTGCCCAGGTGAGGAACAGGACCTGCTTTCCTGAGTGCAGCAACTGGTAAGGGGGAGGGTTGGCTCCCCACATCTGTTGCAGGTGGTGAGAGGCGAGGGGTAAAGGGGGATGTCTCTCCCCTGCCCATGAGGCTGCTGCATGAAAGACTAGCGGGGATAACTCTCCCATGCTCACAACTTCGGAGCTGGCTCACCCACACCTCTGCCAACAGGTTAGCTCTGCTGTGCTGACCAGATGAGGTACAAGGCCCATTCTCCCTAGTGTTGTGGCTGGCAAAAGGAAGAGTCAGCTCTCTTGCCAGCTGGAGGCAGTAGGAGTCCTGGGCTCCCCCCAGTTCTGGTTACATCAGTGTTTCCAGCTATGTCAGTTCATGTTAGCAGGGATATCAAATTAATGTTAATATAAGTCTATGCAATATATTATTGAATAATATTCTCCTAAGTCAATTATAAACCCCACGAAGAGATTAGATTATCTGAGCTGCCTTCCAAATGTGAGGCGACTAGTCTTAGGTTGTTTTCCAAGTGAGTCTTGAGGGTGGGTGGAAGCTCATTTTTTTTCATATGTCTATTGTGAAACAATTGATATAGAACCTATATTTTGGAAGTGCTCCTTATTGTTAATTGATTGGTTATTTGAAGTTCTTTGTTGAGTTCAGGTGAGAGCCAAATAAATCTTTGATCCCAGCAGAGATCTCAGGCAGTAGACACTATGCTCCATGCCCAGAAGAGGGTAGGAACAAGTGTCTCAAAATACAGTTCTCCTCAGTGCCAAGGATCGTTTGCCAGGTTGGTTGCCAGTGACAGCGCGCTGTGATTACTGGCTTCATGATTCCTATTCCATCATAAATTCTTGACTATGACAAAGAGAGAGAGAGACAAAAGAAGAGGGGAGCTTCTGCCATTCCACACTGATTACTACTGAATTTGCCTGTTACAGTCCCTTCTGTTTATTCAGAAAAATCTTAGAAATGCTCACAAAGTTTTACCCTAGTATTTGTTAGTTATTGACACACACATGCATGCATGCACACACTATATAAATGGAGATATATATATATATATATATATGTGTGTGTGTGTGTAATGTCTCACATAGTAAAGATATTTTGTGTTTCAAGTGAAAAAGGGGGGGAGGTTCTTTCCACTTATAATTCTAGTTACATTTGATAATTGTGGGAAGCAAAAGCAGAATCATCAAACATCTAATCATAGCACATTCATAGTCAAGAGAAATTAATGCATTTATACTCTCTTGATTGATTGCTGAAGCTCAGTTCAGTTTCTCTACTGTTAAGTAGTTCAGGACCTCTTGTCAAGGGAACATGCTACCCACAGTTGTTTGGATCTTTTCATGTCAGTTGACTTAGTTAAGACAATGTCCCATGGACATCCCCACTGACCAATTCATTATAAACATTCCCTCAATGAGATTGTCTTCTCAGGTAATTGTGTCAAGTTGACAATTAAAACTATCACACTCTCCCAGGATACAAATATAACATGTATCAGAATTTTCATCTTAGCTTCTCTGTAAAGTACCTGGAAACATAATTAAATTATGCACCAAATTAGAACCACAAAATGAACTCAATTAGCCTTCTGTGTATATTTTTATTGTCTCAAAATACTGCTTCATTCCATGTGGCTAAAATGCTGATTATATTTACAAGAAGTAATATGAAGGAATATAAAAAATTATAACATTGAGAATGTGATTTTAATAAGAAATGTTTCCCATAGTCTCAAGAATTTGAACAATTGGTCCCTCATTAGTGGCACTGTTTGGGGAATATGTCAATGGGAGCAGATATTGAGTGTTTATAGTTACTCTCCTCTCTCACTGCACTTCATGTACATTCTCTCTGCTTCTCGTTTGCAGTTCAGAATGTGAGCTTTCAGCTTCCTGACCTTAGATTCATGTAAGGTACTTGCTGCTATGCCTCCCCACCATGATGGACCTTAACGAAAGCTCAAATAAACTCTTCCATTAGTTGCCTTTGGTCGCAGTGGTTTAACTCAGCATCCTAGTCAGGTTTCTGTTGCTATGATAACCATCATGACTACAAACAATTTATGGAAGAAAGAGCTCATTTCATCTTCCAGCTCAAAGTCTATCAGGAAGGACACTCAGGGCACCGACTCAAGTCAGGACTCAGAGGCAGGAACTGAAGCAGAAGCCATGGAGGCACTCCTCTTATTGGCAGTGTGCACCTCATCGCTTACTCTGCCTGCTTTATCGTACAACTTAACACCACCTTCCCAGGGTGACACTCCACCAGTAGGTTGGTCCTTCATCCAACAGTCATTATCAAGAAGATTCCCTATAGACCTGTCTATATACATTATTACTAAACTACAAGTCTTTGTTGTTTAGCTGCAACATCTCATATTACTTTCAATATCAAATATAAAATATAAATAACTTAGAAAGTCCAAAAGCCTTTAAACACTTCAAAAATGTCAATCTCTTTAAAATACACACCATCTCTTTACATGTTCTAAGTCTCCATTTCTTAGATACTATGAATAGAGAAACAATGGGCATGGCTGAGCTAATATCTGTGGAGTAGGATGTCGAGTCCTTTGGGCATAGGCTGAGGACTGCTATAGCTTGTTCCATGGTAGATTTTTTTTTTAGCAGTCTTCAGTCTATTTAGCAGTGGATGAGGGGTCCTTTTTCTGAACAACCTTGTCAGCATCAGTTGTCAGTTGTTTTGTTGATCTTTGCCGTTCTGACTGGGGTGAGATGTAACCTCAAAGGTGTTCTGGCTTACATTTTCCTAATTGCTAAGGGCAATGACATATTTTCTAACAATTTTTTAAGTATCTTTTCTTGAGAACTCTCTGTTCAGATCTCAAGCTCATTTTTTTTGAATGGGTTGTTTGTTTTTGTGATTCTTTGTCTTTTGAGTTCTTTATATATCCTGGATATTTATCATCTGTCAGATGTATGGCTGGCAAAGATTGTCTTCGACTTTGGTGGCTTTCTATTAGTTTCATTGATTCTTTTCCCTTAGTTATCATGTCCATCAGCTAATGAAAAGATAAAAAAGATGTGCTACATGTACACTATTGAATCCTATTTAGTTATAAAGAAAAAAATGAAATCATGAAACTTGCAGGTAAATGGAAGAACTAGAAAATACCATATTGAGTAAAATAAGCCAGATCCAGAAAGACAAATATCTCATACTTTCTCTCATGGAGGTTCCCAGTTTCAAATTTTTAGATGTTAGTGCCTAACTTGAAGTAATTACAAAAGCACAGAAAGTAGATGGGACTGTGGAGCTGGGCAGGGTGGGAAACTGTGGGAACTGGAGGTGGGGGATAGCAGGGTACAAGAGAACTGAAGGGGAAACTGGAAAGTGGGGGTGAATTCAGGGATAATACATACAGAAGACTGAGAGAGGATGGTAAAAATAACACTAAGGATATTTTTAAAAAACAGTATTATCTTACTACCGAAAATATCTGTAATTCATTTAAGTCTGTTAATGTGTGTGTGTGTGTGTATATAATGTGTGTATATATCTCACATATATAGCATAAGTGAGATTTTTCTCATGTAGAATGACAATACTCTTCTGAATCACAGTTGGTTCTTCAGTCACAGATGACCATATCTACATAGTCTTAGTGCAAGCTAGAACAAGAAGGCCTCTCATAGAATTTTTTACTTCTCTTTGAAACATCGTAAGCCAGACCACCATTGTCTTCATGGCCCTTGGCATTATCTTCTAGGTTCCCGCATATCTCATTAAGCTTTGAAACACTCAATGGCTTTTATAGTCCAAAGGTCCAAATGTTGCCACAATCTTCCCAAAACAACATGGTCAGGTTTGTTACAGCAATTCCCCATAAAACTGGTGCCAATTTACATATTGTCTAGGTTTCTATTGCTGTGATAAAAACCAAGACCCAAAGCAGCTTGGGCAGGAAAGACTTTATTTCATTTTACAACTCACAGTCTGTTACAAAGAGAAGTCAGAACAGGAACTCAAGGCAAGAATCTAGAGGCAGAAATTGAAGCAGAAGCCCCGAGGAATGATGCTTACTGACTTACTCTCCACACCTTGATTAGCCTACTTTCTTATACAACTCAAGACAACCTGGCCAAATTGGCATTGCCCAGAGAGGACTGGGCCTTTCCACATCAATCATTAATTAAGAAAATGTCCTACAGATTTACCTACAGGCAATCTGATGGATGCTTTTTCTCAACTGAGTTTCTTTTTTTTTTTTCTAGCTAACTCTAGCTTTTGTCAAGTTGACAAAAAACTCAACCAGGACACACACAACAACAGAAAAGTAACTAATACATTAATTAGTTGGGGCTAGACCTTGCCTGTTACTGTGAAAGAACCCAGCCATGTTATTTTGCGTGTATCTTTTTGAGGACTGTGGCTAACTTTGTAACCTTGTACTATAAAAGTAATTGAATCTGTAACCAGAGGCTAGAAGACAGTAGTTTTCCGAGGGAAGTAAGGGCTTTAGAAAAACAATGAGTTTCAGGCCCTTCTTGTGAAATTTTGGTAAAGAATCTGGATGCATTCTGCCCACATCCTGAGAACTTGCCTAAGACTAACCTGTAATATAATAAACTAATTTCTTTGGCAGAGGCTACATAATATTGAATCCTTCATATGGTTATTATTGACCATGTTTATACAAGTTTTCAATGAAAAGGAGCAAGCAGGGCACAAAGAAATACAAAATTTGTAGTTTGTAGAGAAAAAGGTTCATTAAGATACTTAATGCTATCGTCAAATTATGTGCTGGAAGAGAGGCTGTAACTGTTAAGGAGATCCCTGCTCTCCACTGGAATAAAGGACAGGATGCTTCCAGGGATGCTTCACCCAGCTAAGCTCCTAACTGGAGAAACTGACCCTAAAGAGTTTTCTGCTCATGAAAGCAACAAGAACCTAAAACTTCTGCTAATGTGATTCAAGGTAGCCAGGGTTCATCCAAAGTTGATAGCCAAACTTGGAAGTATTTTCCACATAGTGACAGCTTAGTGGAAAGAAGTGTTAGGGTCCGAGAGAAGTCCCCACGAAAGACCATCAATAACATATGCAATCAACAAGAATGTTTATTATTTCCAACATGTTGGGGTGGCAAATAGCCACTCAGGAAGGAAGGTCGAAAGCTCATTTTAAGTGGAGTTAGGGGTATTCCAGGGAGAAGGGATTAATCTGGTGCTGATTGGTGGGGGAAAGATTAGTCTGGGGGCTGATTGGTGGGAGGCTCTAGTGGTTTGGGCCCTTCCAATTGCAGAGTAGGGAAAGCTCTCTTTAGCCAGCAGAAGGCTCAGGGGCTCCTGCTGAGTCAGCAGAAGGTTGTGGGGGCACCTGCTGATTGGTTGCCCCTGAGAACTGCTTGCTCAGCTCCAGCCAGTTCCAGTAAACCAAACTAAGGCCTGGTCCCTGGCAGGACTATTAGAAATCTGTCATGGATCTGGTCTGACTTTCTGCCCCCCCACACACAAGGATGTAAAAGTTCAGGGGTCAATGATTCTCTATCATTTCATATAGCTGCTGAGGTCAGGCAACTTGTGGCAGAGGAGCTCCTGAGTGAATCAGAGAGAGAGAGAGAGAGAGAGAGAGAGAGAGAGAGAGAGAGAGAGACGATGGAGCCATTTAAGTCCTTTGATATCCAACATGGTGCTAGAAGATTTGGTGTCTTTCCTATTAAGTGAGGTTAGTCTTTCTTTTGTCCAATATTTCTTCACCATGTCTCCATTCCTCTTTTTTGAATTCATAATATATAGTCATACATTAGAATATATGTTAGAAGAATACAATTTTTCTTTCTGATTTTACAGGAATGTTACATTTAATAGATTACTTTGAGTTTTAAAAGAGACTTTGGGCTTAAAACAGTGTTGAGACTGTGGAAGACTGCATAAAATTTTGATGTTCAATTAAATGCATTTTGCATTATGATATGGCTATAAGTATATAGAAGCCAAGGAGCAGAATATGGTTGTTTGAACAAGAAATGTCTCCCATAGCCCCAGACATTTAAACATCTAGTTTGTGAGGGTAGGAGTTGGGGATTGGGGCACTGTTTGGGGGAAGTTAAAGAGTTATGGCCTTGCTGCAGGAAATATGTCAGTATGTTGAGTATTTCTAATCTCACTCACTTTCTCTATCTCTCTGTGCTTCATCCCTGCACTTCAAGATGTGAACTCACAATTTCCTGTTCCCATAGCCACGTCTGGTGCCTGCTGCTATGCCTCTTTACCATGGTGGGCTCAACCTCTGGGATGGTAAGTCTAAAGAAACTCTTACTTTTGGTGTTTTTTTTTTTATCGCAGCTAAAATGCAACTAAAACAGAGAACAATTTTCACTAGAAAATCTAGTTTTAGGCTTCCCATTTACCAATTATTTGTTAAGTGACTTCCCTAAGTAATGAAACACACCAAGTTTTGTGAATTTGTTATGTGGATTAAATACATAATTTATACAAATATTTTTAGCATGGGCCCTGGCACATTAGAAGAGACAGTTGATCATTAGTATTATTCTAATGCTATACTAAGTTTATGAAAAGTACATATTCTTGAAAACACAATTTAGCCTACTTAGGATTTTAGTTGCTTGTTATAAGAGGTGTCCTAGCTCAATTTTCAGAGTTGAAATCTCAGGAAATTTATTCTCCATTTTTCTGTCACACAGCTGTTTTGAAAGTGTTTTTCCACTTCCTTCTTTCCTTATTTTATCATAGCTTTACTCTGGTTTTTACAGTTACATGAAGTCATATATTGACTCACTCCTAGCCAGCATATGGAATATTATCCATAAAAACATCCTGTAAATATGAGCTGCTTCAAAAATAAAAAGGTTATAATATTTTTAAAAAGGAAATTCTCTTGAAAAGTATAGGTGAGAAGAAGCTAGTCCATAAAATGCAGGCCTTTTATTGAGTAGTGAATTTTCTGATTTCCTATGACAGCATCAAGGAGGGAGTGACCTCATAGATTTCCTTTAATGTCATGACCCATAACTTGTTCCCAGCACTTCTGCAAATTATGAAGACTTCCTTATGGTCTTTACAATGTGCTTACCTGGTTTCTTATACTTGGCTGACAGCTTGCCCATGTCCTCTGGCCCCGACCTTGACTTTTCATACACAGAAGATACGCAGGCTGTCAATACTTACATTAGAATAGGGGAGAGACAGTCTGGCTGCTAGAATCTGGGACAACTCTGGCAGCTCCTGCAGATTTGTATATTCTCTGTGGTTACTCAGTTTGTTCTCCCCTCTTAAAATGTTAGAAGGCATTCCAGGGCTAGAGCACTAATACATATAATTAAAGAGGCGTGACTTTTTATTTTATTTATTTAATTTTTATTTTATTTTATTTTTTGCTGTACTCATCCCATCGCAAACAGTTTGAGTATCACTGCATTACTCATTAGGAGTCATAAGCTCTAACCTACTAGATACTAAAAGGGCTCAATGGCTAGGGGTGGACAGCTTGGAAGGGAGCCCACATTGCTACTGACCTTGGATGGCCAAATTATCCCAAGCAAGAATTGTAGTCTGTATCTCATATTTTAAAAATAGTACTTTTAAAGGTCCCCCTCTTATTTCCATCCATGAGACCCAATATTTTTTTTGGCTATTTTTATATTTTTAAACTTTAAATTTAGGAAGCAGTACAAGTGTGGTGATACAGCAAGCTAACAGTTTCCAAACATGCTTAAAAAAATAACCTCCAGTTATTGTCTCCATAAAGAGACTAGAATAAATAATTGTTTATTTTAAATAATTAGCGTTAAGACAAATAAAAAAGAGTCAGAACTGAATTCATGACCACTTTTTTATTTTTAAAAATAGCAAATAGCTTCCACTTAATTGACTATATACATAATTTGATCAATTCATAGTCTAAAAATTTTGAAGCTCTTTCTCTTTAGCAAGATCTAGGAAATCTTCTGAGTTACCAAAACACAATTTTGAATGAAAACTTTCCAATGGTACCTACCTCATCTGACTATACTGGTTTTGAGAGAGTTTGGCATTGGTGATAGACCTGGATGGTGTCCTCAGTTGTTTGATGCAGTTATGATCACAGGGATGTGCTGTGGGATGTTCTGTATGGCAAATGTGTTGCTAATAAAACACTGATTGGCCAGTGGCTAGGCAGGAAGTATAGGCGGGACTAACAGAGAGAATAAAAAGAGCAGGAAGGTGGAAGGAGATGCTGCCAGATGCTGCCAGCCACCGCCAGGACAAGCAGCATGTAAAGATGCCGGTAAGCCACGAGCCATGTGGCAAGGAACAGAATTATAGAAATGGATTAATTTAAGATATAAGGACAGTTAGCAAGAAGCCTGCCACGGCCATACAGTTTGAAAGCAATATAAGTCTCTGTGTTTACTTGGTTAGGTCTGAACGGCTGTGGGACTGGCAGGTGAAAGAGATTTATCCTGACCGTGGGCCAGGCAGGAAAACTCTAGCAACAGGGATGGATATCCAGAAAGGAAAGAAGGGGTATGGAGGAAAAGAAGAAGGAAAAAAATACAGGATGAAAGCAGGAAGGGAGGGAAGGATAAACAGTCGAACAAGAAAGATAGGAAGCAAAGAAAGGAAGGGTGGAGGAAGGAAACAATACTGGACAGAACAGAAGCAGACACAAAATTCAGTAGAAAAAGAAGAAAGGAAGGTGTGGTACCACTTTCACTTTGTGATCTGAGCATTATCCCCAAAGAACTATAAACAGGTCACAAATAATTATCAGCAAAATTACTCGCCCCTCCTTGTAGCTGGAAGTTTCTCAGGTCCCACCCAGCCCGTGGTCCCACAGCCGCTTATAAAATAATCACTGAGAGACTTAATATTAATTACAAACTGTATGGCCTATGGCTCCGGCACATTATTAGCTAGCTCTTATAACTTAATTCAACCCATTCCTATTTATTTTATGTCTTGCCATGTGGTTTCGTGGCTTACCAGTACTTTCACATCTTGCTTCTCCTAATGGCCGCTTTCAACGTCTCCCCTCACCTTTTTCTTCCTTCGTCTCTTCAGTTTGAATGTACCGCCTAACCTTATTCTGCCTTGCCATTTGGCCAAACAGCTTTATTTATCAATCAATTAGAGTAACACATATTCCCAGCATACAGTAAGACGCCCCACAGCACCTCCTGTCTTTCCCTTTTCTCCAGCAACTTCCCGTTCTTAGATTTTTTTCTGTAATTTTGTAGCAACCTCACCTTCATTTTTTTGTGGCTCAGCTTGGGGACTTTGAGATTTGATTCTTCATCTTTGCAAACTGGAAGCACGTATCTTATTCTGACAAGTTTATTGAAATCTTAGATTAAGGAGAGATAAATTATCAGTACAGGTTTTAGATGATTGTAGGGAATGGGTTAATCCTTGTTTTCTTTTTCATAATCTCTCCTTCCCAGAGTTCACAAGATCAAACACTGTCTCAAAATCTGAGGAATATTTTGAGCTCCCTGGATACTAATGAGGATTTATCTTTTGTTCAATTTCAAGTGATTGCTTTACAAGTTAAAATATTAGAGATGTATTCCTACTGACTCTGTTGTGATGGACACTTGTCAGGGGTCTTCAAAGGTCCCTTCTGATATTTTTATGGCATCTTTACATGCCTCCTATGTTTCTGTTCTAATTGTGGCTATTATCTATTCTAGGCTGGTAAGGTTGCTTTCTTTGTGTAATTAAAGAGGCAGAGTACTTTGGTATTTATAGCAACCCAACATCATTTTAAAATTCTTAGCTATTGAATGATTTGTATGGCAACATAAAAGCACAATTTTCTCATCTTTAATTAGGAGCCTTCTTAGATCAGGATAAAATGTTCCTCCACAGGACTTTGTCTCAAACTGCCATTTTTCTATTTCCCCCATTCTTCACAGACTTCCACTATTTTTTTTTATTATTTTCCAAGGAGCATTCCCAATTAAACTGTTACACATGAATCTAGAACTTAAGCTGCTTTGGGCATGCCAGGTCCCAAGACTTTCCCTTATGTTAAGTGTTGGCTTGAATCTCTGGTTCATTAGAATGAGGTGAAACTTTCTGGTTGGTTTTAATTTGAGGAATGCCATCATATCCTTAAGCCTTATATTAAGTGATTTAGATTTTCTGACTGTTACTAAGCTTTACAGAATAAAACTTACCCACTAAAAGGATCTATATTTTCAATATTGCATCCACATTCCTAGCCTTCGGTTCTTTGAGCCAGATTTAGGCAGAAGAGTGATGCTGGGATTTCACTATGTATGTGTGCACTTGTGGTAATGTAATTTTAACACTCAGCAGGCTGTGTAATTACTTAGCGTGGTTGTTCTTCCTTTACTGAGAAGGCCATTATCACTTATACGTAGCCCTCTGAGACCTAAGTTCTGGTATGTTCTGACCGCCAGAATACACTGAGTTATGTCCCATTGACATATTCCTTTCCTTCCACAGCAGCTGCCCACATTAGGTGATTTAGCATTTGCTTCAAACACTTTTTGCTCTTTTAACTTTTAAGTGATTTTTTCTGTTCTTTGTAGATGGTTTTATTGAATAAGAAACACAGAGCCAAATGCAGAGTTAAAAGCCCCAGAGGTCAGAGAGCAGTAGCTAAGAGCTGAGACCAAGACCGCTTTCTTACCCCTCGCTGCTGCTGCCGTCCTTCCCCTGAGAAAGAGACTTACTTCCTGTGTGTCTTTTCAATTGACTTTCTGTTCTGCCTTCTCATTGGTTGTAAACCCAACCACATGACCTCCTCGTCACTGCCTGTCTATACAGACCTCCAGGTCTTCTATGGTTGGTATTGAGATTAAAGGCATGTGTCTCCATGCTGGCTGTATCCTTGAACACACAGAGATCTGCCTGTCACGTGATCGGGATTAAGGGCATGTGCTACCATGGCCAGACTTCTGCTAAATGACTTGCTATTAGCTTTGACCCCCAGGCACTTTTATTTATTAACATACAAATAAAATCACATTTCAGCACAAATAAGATATCACCATAGTTCTTTGTCCCAAAACACAACAAAAATCAACAATGCAAATGACTGGAATCAACACATATACCCTTTGATAATAACTTTAAATTTTAGTGGCCTTAATTCTCCAATCAAAAGATACAGGCTAGCTGAATGGGTGAAGAAACAAAATTATCTATCTGTCTTATACGAGAAGCTCAGCTTTTCCAATGCTACATAGAGAAACCCTGTCTCAAAACAAAACAAAACAAAACAAATCAAAACAAAAAACAAAAAGAAGAAGCTCAGCTTTAAAGATGGGAACTACCTTAAAATGAAAGCAGGGAAAAATATTGCAAGGAATAAGATCAGGAAACAAGTAAGTGCTACCATCCCAATATCTGATAAAATGGACTTCAAAGTAAAACCAGCTAGAAGAGACAAAGAAGAGCACTTCATTCTATCAAGGGATCAATCAATCATAAAAACACTACTAAATATATATGCACTAAACTCTGGGGCACCCAATTTCATACAAAAAGCATAATGATGGAATTAAAAGTACAGATCAGTACAAACCAAGTAATAGTAAGTGATTTCATCATCCCTACTTCTACAAGAAATAGGTCACCGGGATCAAAAATAACAGAGAAACCTCAGAATTAAATAACATCTTATAGTAAAAGGACCTAACAGATATCTACAGAATATTCTGCCCATACGTCCAAGAACATACATTTTACTCATCAGCACCAGGAAGCTTCTAAATAAGCCACCTGCTAGGAAACAAAACAAAACTGAACAAATACAGAGAATTAAAATGATCTCATGTGTCCTTTCTGAACACTACGCAATAAAACTTAAGGTCAACAGCAAAGAAAATTCTAGTTAACATATAAATGCATGGAGATTAAACAACTCATTACTGAACCATGGGAGGGTCAAAAATTTGAGAAAGTAATAAAAATATTACTAGACTCAAGTGAAAACGATCTTTCTTTATGTTTTCAGCCCTTGACTGAATTCAGTTTTCAAATCCTGTGCTGTCTTTGTAATTTCACTCAGCCATGTGTTCGTGTCTTCTTTGATTAAGCTTGTGGTTTTCCTTCCAAATCTTGTATCCTGAAGTTCATTGAAGTATTCTTATCACAATGTGGCTGTGATAGAAGTTACGACTTTTCATTAGGCTTCTTCTGACATCATCTCAGTGGGAAGAGGTGGTGAGGAGTCATTACTGCTGAATGGAATCCACTGACGCCACAGACAGGTCAGGTGTGCTGCACTCCTTGTTGGTACAAATGCAAATTCCAGATTCCTACTTGACTTTCTTGACAGCACCCCGGAAGCACGCTTTGACACCTTGTTTATTTCTTTTCAGAATGGATAACGCGGCTTTCTACTTCGTCTTTGTTGTTGTACACAGAGATTATTTTCCTGTGGGGTTGGCTTGGATTGAGGTGATTATTGTAGAAATGTTTTGATGCCTACTTTTCTAGCTTGCATCTTTGTTAGTGTTTTAGTTATAAAGACCATGCTTTTGCTATGTTTTTTAAATAGTTTATTAGTTTACCTTTGTCATTTTAACATTTCTGGCTTCCTCAGTTCTATCTGGAGTATACAGATGTAAAAAGAAAACATAGGGAAATTATTTGTTCTATTTATTGGTTCCCAACACTTTTAGACACTACACACATTTCTCTCTACCTTTCTGATT
>CABHPH010162044.1:3791-29922 GCA_902168325.1 Peromyscus nudipes | reverse complement strand
TCTCTCTCTCTCTCTCTCTCTCTCTCTCTCTCTCTCTCTCTCTCTGTGTTTTCAAAACTGTTATGGTCATGCCTAGGACAGTAACTGTCACAAAAACATTTGTAGAAGAAATCCATTCAAACTAAGAATAGGGCTCATCTGTCCACTGTACTTCAACTGTAAGAGAGTAAGAATAATTGAGAATTATTTCAAATTTTACATAAATGAATCATGAATCTAATTTTAAATATTTGGCAAAATAAAACGGGTTTCCTTCTCTGTGCTGCACTGTTTCATTCATTTTATTTTAGTGAGGGCATGTTCCCCGTAGAGACTCATAAGCATTGCATCTTTTATTTGTTGCACCAAGTAAAATTGATCTTTGGTGAAAACCTCACAGAGATGTAATCATGACTAACATCAGCATGCTGGTGAATGGGAACAACCACCCAATTACATTTGTTTTCCAAGAATGTGGGAAATCATTGGATTTACATTAAATATTAGGATATTGCAGGCTATGTAAACAAAATCGTGTAGATGATCTTCTGGGATTTTGACACCCTGAAATAGGAGAAAAGGGAATGTGGATAAGTTGAGTATGTGTGTGTGTGTGTGTGTGTGTGTGTGTGTGTGTGTGTGTGTGTGTTTGTGTGTGTGTTATTTCTAGAGAAAAAAATCTTAACAGAGCACAGTGGGAAAATGTGAAATATACAAAAAGCCACAACAGCATCAAGCTGTGCCACAGCCAAACAGCACTACCATATCCTGATGCATATTTCAGGATATAACTTTATTTTCTGAAGGAAACTACTTGATGTATAATGTTTGCATTGAAAAGTCATTTTTAATTTCAACCCTTTCCTATATACACTGTATTTACCAAGATGCCGATAGCACAAACATACCTATACTAAGTAGCCTATAAAAAGTTGAACAGTATGTTCCTAGCCAATTCTAATCACTATCGAATCATTATACTTAACTCTATTGAAAAGCTAGGGCCAAGGAAATATTTGAGAAGTGCATAGTTATGTAGGAGAAGTTATATGAAACTGTAAATATGGTGTCCTTATTTATGGACTATGTGCGCCATATGTAGTATTTACATGTCTTAAACACATTCTCCGTGAACCATTTTCACAGTATATTCATGCCTTAAACACATTCTCAGTGAACCATTTTCACAGTATTTACATTGCCTTAAACACATTCTCAGTGAACCATTTTCACACTCCTGGAAGATATGCATCATTGTTCCAATTTTACAGAAAAGGACAAATAATCAATCTTCTCAGTTGTAAATGGGAAAATAAAAATTGAATTGACACTGACTTTCAGTGGACTATTTGTTACTATGCACTTCATATAATACCTTGAAGAGAGAAGGGCTTATATGTCTAACATTGTAAAAGCCTAATTGTACAAAATGCAGAACATGGTTGTCGCCTTAAGGTCGCCAGCACTCCCACGCTTTGTTGACATTTATGAAATTCTACTAAATTTGGCTTGGAAGAAGTACGCACAGCACAAGGGAGCAGTTGTTTGAAAGTGTTTGGGGAAGGAGGAGAGAAGGCAAGAATGTGCCGTGGGAGGGCAGACAAAGAGCAGTGTTCTTAATGTGCAGCCGTGGCAGAGAGAGAGAGATTTCAGGCTGCAGAAAAAGCGTGGGGCAAGTACAGTGATAAACAAGATCAGGCACCATAATAATAAAATGAGAAGATGAGGTGTCTGCACCGTGTTTCTCATGCTCAGATATTTTAAAATTTACTTCCTATTAACGTGTCTAATTTTCATTCCATGGATTCAACATTCTTATTTACTGTCTAAAATTAAAGGGACCAAAGAATAGACATTTTCAGAGCATTTTTCCACCCAGGAAGAAGAGTTGATAAATCTCAAGCTGTAGTGACTATGAGAAGGGGAAGAAGCCACCAAGGTGTTCAGTGAAGAGAGGGCGCCAACTCCTCAGTGCTCAAGGGAGCTACCAGATAGATTTCTTTGCTATTTATTTTTGCAAAGTATGCATAGTCTTACTTTTCCTGAGTTATAAACTAATGGACTTTTGGCACATGAACATTCTTAAATATCAGCCTTCCTATACTATGAACATGAATGGAAATGAATGAGTTTTTATGTATAGCTAACAGCCAGTTATCACAAACCAACTCTTCCTGCAAAAGAGGCTTTTTCATATTCTGTCTTAGGGTCAGGTGTGGTGGCACACACCTTTAACCCCAGTGCTCACCAGGCAGAGGACGAAGGAGGAGTATTTGTGTGATTTCCAAGCCAGCCAGGCAGGAGAACACAGTGAGTCCTTATCTCACAAAAAATAATTAATTAATTAATCAAACAAAATTTTATCTTGACTACTTCACAGCATTTGACAAAAATTAAACAGTATGAAAACTTTATTGTCAACATAGGATGATATAGTAGATTAAATTGGACCTCCATATACATGTTCTGTGGCTTACCATTGCATTACAAAAATTATTGTTCAATCTTTAATTATTAATTACAAGACAGAAATTTGGGAGGAAAAAAGAAGAATCAAAATAGTAAGAACACTGTAAGGACAACAGAAGAACAAAGAGTGAGGCAGGGTTTTCTAATACTTTGAAAAATCATTCAGTTGCCTCAAAACAGAGATTTCAAATTTTCGTATGTCTAACGGATAACGGGATAATAAAATAGAAGAGAAGAAATGTCAATTAAGTGCAATTACCTTTTGTCATAATTAAGTTCACAGCACCTCAACTGTGATCTTGTTCCTCAAGTGAAAATAACCCCACCCATGTGTTATTCTATGGAAAAAGAAAACATTTTATAATTGGTATATTATGTATATTAGCGTTTACGCTAGTTTTATCTCATCTTCACCAAGAGAGCTCATATGTGCAAAATTCTAACTATCTGAAAAATCTCTTTTATCATGAAATATACACTTGAACTGTGGATCAATATAGACTTCAAATTCATTTATTTTGAATGTTTTATTTAAATACTTAACAATTCACTATGATAAAACACAGTTTCAGATTTTTTGAATTTTTATATATGTATGTGTGTCTGTCTATATGAGTACATGCTACATGTCTGCTGGTGTCCGTGGAGGCAAAAACAGGGTATATTTGGATACCTGGAAGCTGTAGTTATGTGTGGTTATGAGAGGCAATACATAGGTGTTGGGAACAAAACTGTTTCTCTGCAAGAGCATCAGGTGCTCTTAAGTGCTGGACAATCTCTTCAGCCTTCAAATATTCTCTTTAAATTATAGAGTTTTATATGAGCAAAATATTCTAGATGTGATTATAAATCAATGAAATGCCTTCTGAGTAGATGACAAGTTTCTCTACCAAGTTCCAATGTGCAAAGGAATACCTTCAATAAAAATGCTGAGTATAGAAGGAATAGTCTGATGTTTCTGATTTTTGATCTTTTGTGAACCGGCTATCAGATTTCTAGGAGATTGGGTCACAGCATCTTCTGATATTCATAAATTATTAAACATGTATGTTGGTCTATGCACAACTAGAAACATTAGCTTCCTTAAGGAATTCAAAGATAGGTGTTATGCAGACTGCATATAAGGTATGTAATACATTTTACATCCTGCACAGAATTGTAGTGTGACACATGATGCCTGAAAGGACTAGATTATTTTTTTCTCATCTGCCATCTTCTCAGATTGTGGAATGTATAGTTACTCTATGTTTGAAATATTAAATACAAAGAGAACAAATAAAATTCTTTCCAATTTTAAAGGTGTCATTTCTTTAAGAAATGCCAGAAATATCAGACACCCTGGCAAGTACAGATTTCTTCAGAGGAAGTAGTTTTATAAATATAAAATTATGATTTCAAATAATAACTTTTTCATGTGATTACCAGAGGAATCTCAAGGCACCTAAAGCAGTTTTAGAATGAATGTAATGTGCGAGACAAAAATAGTGTCCCGTGAACTAGCAGTAGTTTAGTGTGGAAAGTGCAGGTATTTAATATAAAGCAGACTGATCTTTTTCTTTTCTTTTTGAAATCATAATATAATTACATAGTTTCCCCTTTGATTTATTCCCTCCAAACCTTTTGCTACATATCTTCTGGCTCTCTTTCAAATTCATGACCTGTTTTTTCAATATTGTTTTATACATTCATATCCATGTGTATGTGTGTATGTACATACAACCTGATTTTTTAATAATTTGAAATAAACATTCAAACAAGCTTCATGGAAACCCTCTTCCTTCTTCATGTGTGCTTTATTATTTCCTATATTCATGATAGATTTATTGGGGATAGTGAGAGGACAAGAGTGTAAGCAAAACTGAGACTTCTATACTGCATTCATTATTTTAGCTGAAGAGGAATACAAACAGGCACTATACTGTATAACAATAAACACCTGAGACCCTTCCCAGGGGGCTTTAAAAATGATATTTGAGGCCTCATATTTACTCAGTCGAACATAATGTGAATGTGAAAGTTAGCAATGCCCAAAGACATGGATAGAAGGATTATTATTATTATTTGCTAAGGATTTGGAATTCCTGGCCTAGAACCCTGCTAATTGCTAATGGATGTAATGGATGCTGAAACTGTCATGAATCAGTCAGTGATATTTGTCAGCAATAGCTTTCTATTTTATCTAAACATAAGGTAAGGAAAAAAATAACAATTTGAGAACTATCTTAATGCATTCCTAGTTTTAATTCTCACATCATTTAAAAGGTCTGTTTCAATGTTCAAGAAGCATGGCCAGCTAAAAGATGGAAGAGTGAGTTGAGGAAAACAAATTTCCTTTTTCTCCAAAATCTCTCTTCATTTACTTTCTTTGCACCTCCTTTGATTTCTCTTGCTTTTAAACTAATATTATTTTGAACGTGATCTTTCCGGCAGATACATTTGCTTTGATTTAGGCAGAATATCAGTTCCCAATTCATCAGCAAATACTGGGCAGGAGCTACCCCTCACAAGTGCACTTCGGGTGACTGGCAGCCATGAGCGCTTGGAAGTTTGCCTTCCCTTTTCTGCTGGATGAATGTCGCCACTTGAAAAGACAAATACCACTATAATTCCTGTTGAGTTAGGACACAAGTCTTCATCTAGTACACTATGATTTCATGAAAGTATAAATCAGACTCTCAAGATAATATGTCTGACTCAGCTGTTCCTGCTTTTGTACTGAATCTAATTAAGTGCACGCAATGAGTGCTTGACACACATTTTGTCTCATTGAAAAAAATAAATAAATACATTTTGTAACAGAATTGGAAGATATAGCAATTGGAAAGAGAGTCAGTCATTTCATCCCAAAGCAGACTCCATTAGCTGACATCCAGAAACTCACTTTAATTGAAAGCAATATCAAATACATTAGATATGTTGAGTACTGGAAAGTTCAAATTAATAGTGTAGTATGATATTAGGGTGCTTTAGAACAAATCGTCGATGCATATAATGTTACTCTATGCTAAGATATTTTATTAATATTTTTAATTCAAAACACATGTGAAGAATCACAAGAATTCTGTGTAATGATTATTTCAGAACACAGGTAATTGTGTGATAAATGTAGTGCAAATTGTAACAAATTACTCAGTTTTAGTGACTTTTAAAAATTGGAACATAGCACATGTTAACTGTTGCATGCCATATGCCAGAGGCTATAATGATTTACTCCAGCTGGGAGAACACAACTGGAGTGTCAGTTAAGTGTGCCTTAGCACACCTGGCTAAGTTTGCCATAGTTGCCTGCTGTGTTCTGAGATACAACCTTCTGCTGCATCCATGAAGCAGAAAGTGAAATCAGGAGACTGGATCTCAGAAATCAAGAGCCCCACATCTTTTGGGCCTAAACAGTGACACAGATTCTCTTGACTAGACAAGGAATGCAGCACTTTGAATTTTAGCTTTGATTGAAAAGAAGACTCCCAGGCTTTACTCTTTTTTTTTTTTTTTCTACCGGTGTAGCTTATTGCACGGCTGGGTGTCGCTGTTGTAATTAATAAGTTTCTTTCTCATCAATCACACGCTCATAGTGCAAGCATGGGTTCTTTAAACAGAGTGGAGAGCCACCACAAAACTAAAACTGTTTGATTTCCTTTATATTATTTACCAATTGACAAATTTTCACAAATGGAGTATTTTTGCAAAAATAAATGTATCTTTATTGATTTTTATAAGGACTAAATGAAGTTTGAAAACAAATAGAATTTTTGCATTATTTGTTTGTGCAGTGTTTTCCAAATTCACTCATATCTATATCTATATCTATATCTATATCTATATCTATATCTATATCTATATCTATATCTATCTATCTATCTATCTATCTATCTAATGGTTCAAATATTTTCAAATGTGCTACCCTTATATTTAGGATACCATTTTACATACATATTTTCCAGCTTAGAACTCACTGATGTTTTCACTCTGATTCACACTTTATGACTTATTATTTTCATACTATTTGTGAAATGTTGGATGGCTCAATATATACAACTACTCCAGTTAACCTGTTTTCAGGATCAAATTTGCAACTAAGGTTTCACATGTTACTATCACAACTTCACCAACTGTAGTTTGGCACTTGGGCATCTCACAGGTTCCAGCATGGACTCTGGATTAGTGATCAGTATACTCACTGGCTGGTAGTGGTTAACTCCCTCGCCTGTTTCTTCACACTCCCACTGGAGGACTGAGAGTGTCAGGCATCTGTGACCTCACATGCCGAGGATTTGTTCCATCAGTGGAAGCCACATGTTGCTCTGGACAGCAAGATGTTAGATCTTAGAGATGAATCATATCTAAAACGCTGCAGGAAGAAATGCAAGTTCTTTCTGGCTGCGTGGCAGTTTTTTCTAAGCACTATAGTAAGTACTGAGCTTATTTGATAATTTGTTTCAAATACTACCAGCTGTGGCTATGATAGATCCTCTGAACTCTTTTCAGTTCATCCTAAGAGAACTTAACATCTGGAAAACTGGGAAGCTCTGGACCAATTCTGACCCTAAGGATGTATCACAAAAACAAGAAAGAACATCTGGAACTCAGTGAATTACCAATATCGGGTTTCTATGGAGCCTACCAACAATGTTTAAAATCTTAATTTATGGATTTATTAATTGGATGAAGCCTGACTATTGTCTTCCCTGAAGAGTCAGCTGTCATTGAGAAAAATGTCCTTGCAGTGGGCATTCCTCTAAGGAAGAGGAGCCATTGTATTGTCATATTTGTGTAGTGCTATGTATGTAGCAAGTGTGTATATCAGTACAGTCTGGCATCCTTTAACAATGACTACCAGAATAGTATAGTAAATACAAAGTTGCTTTCTAGCATAGTTAAGTATCACAAGGAATATATAATTGCACACACTATACTTTCATGCCTGTAGTTACACCATGTTTTGTTAGTGTCAGTACACATGTGGGTAGTATCTTTTTACTACCTCATTTTGGCTGCAACATTGGTAGGCAACAGAGATTTCTCAGCTCCATTATAATCTTTTTTTTTTTTAATTTTTTTTTTGTTTTTTCGAGACAGGGTTTCTCTGTGTAGCTTTGCGCCTTTCCTGGAACTCACTTGGTAGCCCAGGCTGGCCTCGAACTCACAGAGATCCGCCTGCCTCTGCCTCCCGAGTGCTGGGATTAAAGGCGTGCGCCACCAACGCCCGGCTTCCATTATAATCTTACGGGACCATTGTTTACTGGATCATAGTTGTACAGCACCTGGCTGGATACGTGAGTCAATGCGGCCCAGTGGAAGTAACACCCTATTTTTCAATGTTATGCGATCCAAGACTTCCAAGAATCCCCCTTTCTTCCTTCTTACAAACCAAAGTAAAATGGTTCTTTCCTTTATTCTCTGACATCCATGACAGAAAGCATGATGTTTAGTAACAGGTACTACACTCTACCAAAAACTCCATCTTCTTTCCTTTGTTCCAGTGGTGCAGGTCCATGACATCCCAAAGTTCCTCATGTTTTTAACATAACATTTTTTTTTTGAAAAACCTCTTATTCTCGTATAATGGAACCTCTAAAGGGCTCATTTACTAATTTTCCAGATAACATTATGTATTTATACTCACAGTTTCAATAGTTACATGCAATATCAATCTACCATATTAAAAATGAGGACTTTTAGTCACCATTCCTGATTTCAAGGTCTACTACAGAGCTATAGTAATAAAAACCATGTTTTTGGCAAAAACAACAACAACAGCAACAACAAAAACAACAACAAAAACAGACAGGATGATCAATGGAATCAAATAGAAGACCCAAACATAAAACCACACACCTATGGACACATGATTTTCAACAAAACCAAACTATACAACGGAAAAATGAAGCCTCTTCAACAAATGGTGTTGGTCTAACTGGATGTCAACATGTAGAAGAATGCAAATAGATCCATATTTATCACCCAGAACAAAACTCAAGTCCAAGTGGATCAAAAATCTCAATATGAATCCAGTTACACTGAACCTGATTAAAAAAAAAGTGGGAAATAGCCTTGAACACATTGACATAGAAGACGACTTCCTGAACAGGAAACCAATAGAGCAGACACTAAGATGAACACTTAATAAATGGTACCTCATGAAACTGAAACGTTTCTGTAAGGCAAAGAACACTCTCAATAGAATAAAAACGACAGCCTAGAGAATGGGAAAAGATCTTCACCAATCCCACATCTGACAGATGGCTGATTTCCAAAATATATAAAGAACTCAAACTAGACATAAGAAAATAACAATTCAACTAAAAAATGAGATACAGATCGAAACAGAGAATTTGCAACAGAAGAATCTCAAATGGCCAAGAGACAATTAAGAAGCCGTTCAACATCCTTAGCCACCAGGGAAATGCAAATCAAAATGACTCCAAGATTTCATTTTATACCTGTCAGAATGGCTAAGATCAAAAACACAAATGACATCTCATGCTGGCAGCTACTTTGGAAATCAGTGTGGCGATATCTCAGAAAACTGGGAATCAATCTTATCAAAGACTACCCGAGTCCAGTCCCTTGATAACCTTCTCCCAGAGTTCCAGAAGAGACGCTACCAGCGGCCAAGAAATTAATCTGAGGGATTCTCAAATAAATCTACGTACAGGAAACACTTTAGTCCATTCACTTTATTCTTCTGGGCCAGTTCTCTCTCTACACAGCTTCTTTGCTGCTCTCATACTTAGCTCCTTTTCTGTCTGATGTTTCTATCTTAATTCTCCCATTGAGTTCTTCCCATCTCATTCTTTCCTATCTTGTTCTTCCTTGTCTTGTAGTGGGTAGCTGTTCGAGCTTTGACCTGAAAGTACTACCCCTATTGAGGCTTTGGTAACTGTCATGCCTAGAAGGTGGAGCCAAGACAGGAGCCCTGAAGACCCGAGATCTGGATGTGCTGGCTCTTTTGGTTCCTGAATCCTGGACACTGGAGGTAGACTGAGCAGAGTTCTCCAGAGAACACTGCTGGACTGTGCTTCACCTTTCCCATACCCTGTAACCTATCCCTTTACTTGTAAGTTACCCCACAAAATAAACTTCCTTTTTAACTACATGGAGTTGCCTTAATATTTCAACCAATATTCCCCATCTTCCATCTCATTCTTCTAGTACTCCAGTCTAGTTCTCCTCAAGTCTTTGAGGTTTACAGTTGTATACCCATGCAATAGCAATGCTCTGGCTAAGGCAAGATCACCAGGCTTGAGTTCCCTCAGGGTCAAAAGGAGGGACAATAAGATCCCCACAAAAGAGTAGTAATTGTCAGCCATCATCTGCAACCCAAAAGGGAAGTGACTAATGGGGAAATGAATCAACTAAGATCTAAATTCAGTTAATAGATCTGAGAAAGGGGATTTATGTGCTCAAACTATATTCTTAGAAGTGGTTAGTTAAAATGTTAAGAGCCAAAAATTCACTAAGTCACTAGTGAAAATAAAACTACCTTATTTTCCTTTGGCTCCTTATCTGTCCAAGCTATCTCAGCTGCCACCATTTTTTGGGGGGGCAGGGCAGGGGAAGTGTAGCTAGGTAAACTGTGTCACAGCTTGATGTACCTATAAATAGAAACTATAACACGAATTTCAAAACAGTCTTATTAATAAAAAACCTGGAGCCAGATATTGGGGTGAAAGCTGAAAGATCAGAGAAACAGAACAAGCCAGCCACATTCTTTTTTTTTAAATTAATTTTTTTTATTAAGAGATTTTCTTTTCTTTTCTTTGTTTTTTTTTTGGGGGGGGGTTTCAAGACAGGGTTTCTCTGTGTAGTTTTGTGCCTTTCCTGGAACTTACTCTGTATCCCTAGCTAGTGTTAAACTCACAGAGATCCACCTGGCTCTGCCTCCGGAGTGCTGGGATTAAAGGCATGTGCCACCACTGCCTGGCTTTTAGAGATTTTCTATTCATTTTACATATCAACCACAGATTCCCATGTCCTCTTTCCCCGCTTCCCCTCTCCCTCCTCCCAACTCATTCCCCATTCCCACCTCCTCCAAGGCAAGGTCTCCCATGTGGAGTCAGCAGAGCCTGGTACATTTAGTTGAGGCAGGTCCAAGCCCCTCCTTCCTGCACCAAGGCTGTGCAAAGTGTCTCACCATAGGCTCTAGGCTCCAAAAAGCCAGCTCATGCACTAGGGACAGGTCCTGATCCCACTGCCTGGGGGCCCCCTAAAGAGTTCTAGCTAAACAACTGTCTCACTTGTCCAGAGGGCCTAGTCCAGTACGATGGGGGCTCCTCAGCTATTGGTCCACAGTTCATGTGTTTCCACTAGTTCGGCTAGTTTTCTCTACATTTTCCAATCATGGTCTCGATATCACATTCTTATCTCTATGGGATCCTCAGCCTCAAGAGAGTGACTTCCTGTTTCCTCATGCCTTATATACCTTTTTGTGCCCTGCCATCTTCCTTCCTTCCTAGTGCTGGGATTAAAGCCATGTGTGCTTTTAGTGTGTGGGATGCCTGACTCTGTTTCCAGTGTGGCCTTGAACTCACAGATATCCAGTTGGATCACAGCCTCACAAGTGATAGGATTAAGGGTGTGTACCACCACCGTCTGGCCTCTATGTCTAACCTAGTGGCTGGCTCTGTCCTCTGATTATCAGATAAGTTTATTAGGGTACATAATATATCACCATATTTCCCCTTTTTGTCTAAAATTAAAAAAAGGTTATGACTAATATAAGAAAAACTATATACAATAAGTACAATAAATATATACAATATATACAGTCAATAGTTACATTAACAATGTCCAGTCCATTAACACTTGACAAATTCAAACAAAAAACTCCATTATTTATCCTACTTTGGTGAGTTCAAATTGTTGTACCTAATTCACTTTCTATCCTAATTTGTATTACCAACCGAATACTATCTTTTGATATCTTTCAAACTTATACACTTTACACCTCTTCAGTGAGTTTGTTTTCTGAATTTGTTAACAAGAAAAATTATAACTATAACTATCTAATCTTCAACACCCTCAGAGACCCAAGAAGGAAATAATGTTACCTAAGTAAGCAGGAAGTGCAAACAAGCAACTTCCAAAAAATGTGAGAAATGACAGAAACTGCTGGCTGCCTGGACATTCACCCAAGATTTCTCTGCAATGTTGAGGCATCCATCTTTGGCCTACAGGCCTAGCATATTTGACAGACTCATCTGTGAAGCAGGATTTTCTAAAGGGCCTTCCTACCTTGTCTTGACAAGGATCAACAGTCCTTTGTTTTGTGTCCTGCTTATCCATTTAGACAGCATACTGTCAGCAGTCAAGGCAAGGGCATTTTCTTACCCATTGGCTAACTTTCCACAAAGAAATTAAACTCCATAAGGAATTTCTTCAATGCTCATCATTTTTTCTGAAGTAGATTGGTACTGCCAGGAGCAGACATGTCATAGTCATAAAAAAAAAAAGAAAAAAAAATCTATGTTATTAAAACATCTTAAATGCCATATTCTGTAGATCTCTGAAGTGTCTTAAGATGACCTGTCTATCTAAAATATATTTTTCTTGACCTTGAAAACATACCTAATATGACTACAAGTTCTATTGTAATGATTAACTCCTAACTTGCATTTCTTTATATCCTAATTATTCACTAATAACTTTCAAGGACTAGCAATTTGCAGTACATTGTTAAATGATCTACATAGGTACAATATCTTGATCAAGAGTAGAAACATATGTACAATATTTTCTAACAAAACCAACCTCAAATTTGTATCAATATACGTAGTTTGTATACAATATATAAAAATCCAATCCAATGTAAAATATTTAAAGCTAGTAGTTGCTCTTTAAAAGTAGATTCAATAATCTACCTTCTTATCATATCCATATTCTCTCTTTTTTCTTTTCAGAGTGGATTCAATAATCTACCCTTTATTCTATCATTTCTATATCTTTTTTTCAGAGTAGATTCAAAAATCCACCTTTCATCTTATCATATCGATATCCTCTTTTTTTTCTTTTCAGACTAGATTCAATAATCTACCTTTTATCTTATATCTATATTCTTTTTTCTTTTTCTTTTTTTCAAACAAGAACCCTAACTCTAATCTCCTTTGTTTAGCCTTTTTCCTGACCATTAACAATAACAACTTGTAACCAGCCATCTTAAACAATAATAATTATCCATAACCCATTGAATGACCAAAAGCCACCCACCCCACCTCTTGGGAATGTGGGCATTGTGTTCTTAAAGTTACTTCCTGCTGATTGAGGGTGAAGGCATCTTTAGGGGATCCTGAAAAGAAAATTTTGGATTACTTGTTAAGTCCTGGGAGAGGTAGCTATATCATTTCTTGTCCAGTTTCTGCATAACAGGAAAGTACAGGGCTTGTCTCAAGTCCTTGCTTGAGTACTTGATGAGGCTGGATCATCTCAGCTAGCATCTCAAAATTGTCTTGAGCAGTTTGTAGTCCAAAGCCTATCTTTGGGTGGTGTTTGTCAGCTTAATGGCATTATCATAGTACATGTGGAGTCATCATTATGGGATCTCATTATCCTTTTGGAAACTTCAGATACTGCATTATGTCAGATTATTCCTTTTCTTAGTAATTTTTTCCATGTAGTTCTTCCTTCTTCTTTGGATGCTTATTTATCCAAAGGTCTTTAAATTCCTCAAGATGGTTGTTTTATTATACTGAAATGACAAAAACAAAACCCTTTCCCAAACCTAACTTTTGGGAGATTCTAAATCTAATCTTTATCAATTTTGATTTATGGTTTTTACTGAATTTCTTGTTTTCTCTTTTATAGCTGTTCTAATACCCAGAGCACTATGGTTTTTTTTACAATAGGCATTAGGTTCTTTAATTGCTCTGGGAAGGAGTTTCCTCCATGATGACAGGAAAGGACTGGGCAGAATTTGACATGGGGGCCTGCAAGAGGTTCCTCAGGGTGATTCCTGATGGCAAAAGCAAGGGATTACCTTGTCTGTCCCTTGTTGGTCTGTGTTCATTAGTCCATTGTCTGCCTTTGTCACATCTTCTGCCTAATCCAGAAAGGAGGGCATTTTGTTGGGATTATTCCTTGAAAAACATTGTTTCTGGGAATGCCCTGTTTACAGTCTCTTTTTAGGTGACCTTGTTTACCACAATTGAAACACCTGACATAATTATTTTTCTTCAAGCCTCTGGAAATCACTTCCCTATCCAAGTATCATCATGGTCATAAGATTTGATATTAATTGTATCACAGATCCATTCCTCCAAGGGGGCTGAACTTGCCTTTAATGGCCTAATTACCATTTTGCATTGTGCATTAGCATTTTCAAAAGCCAGAGATTTAATTATTATCTGTCTAGCTTCTGAATTTGGTATCATTCTATTTACTGCTGAAGACAGCCTTTGTAAGAAATCAGGGAAGGTTTCTTTTGAGCATTGTATAACTTTTGTAAATGACTCAATTTTCTTTCCTACTTCTTCAGTTCTGTCCCAAACATTCAAGGCTGCCATTTGGCATAAAATTAGAGTGTGGTCATCATATAAAGATTGTCTTTGTATATCAGCATAATCACTTTATCCGTGAAGTTGATCTTGGGAAATTTCCATACCTTTAGCCCTACTTCATTGTTCAATGATCTTAGCCTCATCTTTCCATCAGGTCCTCCAATGTAACTGTAGACCAGCTTCTAGGACAACTGTGACCAAATCTTTCCAGTCTTGAGGAATAATTCTATTAGAAGTTGACCACGAGTTTAACATCTGCTTTACAAACTGAAAATGCATACCATATGAGACTATAGCTTCCTTGAGTCTCTTCACATCTAGCATTTGCACAGTAGTCCAATCAGCTCATACACAGCCTTGAGCATTTGACAGTTTATGTAAGGTTACTGGATAGACTAAGGTTGGCTGTTTGAAAGTCTCAGGCTGTTTGTCTGTAACCATATAATTTGAATTCATGCCACAAACATTGGGTGCCAGATGTGACACGGATTTATAAACAATCTTATTAATAAAAAAAAGCCTTGGTTTTATCCTCTGGAAAGGCTCTTGGCTTCTTCCAGGTATCACACAGCTGAATTTCTACTTCATATTTCTGCGTCCCACAGCACAATGACCACAATGACCACAAAAACCACATGACCCAGCTACATCACCCAAAGGATGCACAATAATACCATAAGGATACTTGCTCAACTATGTTCATAGCAGCTTTATTTGTAATATCCAGAACCTGGAAACAAACTAGATATCCCTTAACAGGGGAATGGGTAAAGAAAATGTAATACATTTATGCAATGGAGTATTACTCAGCTGTTAAAAGCAATGACATCATCAAATTTGAAACCAAATGGATGAAACTAGAAAAAAAATCATCTTGAGTGAGGTAACCCAGACTGAGAAAGACAAACATAGTATGTACTCACTCTTAAGTGGATGTTAGTTGTAAAATAAAGGATAACTATGCTACAATCCACATACCCAGAGAGACCAGGTAACAAGAAGAGTTCATGGGGGACAAATAGATCTCCCTGAGAAGGGGAAATAGAAGTGATTTTAAGAGTGGACTGAGGGCGGGTGGGGAGGAGACATGAGTGATCAGGTTTGTGGGGGTGGAAGGGGAATGTATTAAAAGAGACTACTGGAAGTGGGTGCATTTCCAGGTCAGGTAAAAACTTGACATAGGAGAATCTTCCAGAAATCTACAAGGATGAACCTGGCTAAGACTCCTACAAATAGTGGATATGTAGCCTGAACTGACCATCACCTATGATCAGATTGGTGCCTAGCCCAATTATCTTCATCCAGCAATTGGCTTCATCATGGAAACAGATGTAGACCTACAGCCAAATATTAGCTTAAACAGAGCTCAGGGAATCCTGCAGAAGAGGGGGAGAAAGGACTGCAGATGCCAGAGGGATCAAGGACACCACAAGAAAACTCACAGAACCAACTAACCTGGGCTCATGGGACTGGCCTAGGCACACTGCATATATATTATAGTCGTGTAGCTTAGTCCTCTTGTGGCACTCCTAACGGTGGGATCAGGGGCTGTCTCTGACTCTTTTACTGGCTTTTGGAACCCTACCCCTTATATTGAGTTGCCTTACCCAGCCTTAATATATGTGGAGGTGTCTAGTCTTACTGCAACTTGATATTCCTTGTTTTGTTGATATTCACGGGACACCTGTCCTTTCCTAAACAGAAGCAGAGGAGTGTATTGAGGGGTGGAAACAGTGGGGAGGGTGGGGGAGAGGGATTGGGAGGAGAGGAGGGTGGGGAAACTGCAGCTGGGGTGTAAAATAAATAAATAAATTATTTTAAAAAATTAGGACGTTTAGCTAATTCATAAGCCATAGTCTCAACTATTTCAATTAAGTGTGAGAGCCAGGACTCTACTGTTGAAGCTCCTTCTAGCTCTGATAATCTGTGGATTTGTTTCTGACCCTTTGACTGTTCTGGGGATGGACAGGCATCCTTATTTCCATGCCCCTTTTCTTTCTGAGTTGATTAGTAATGTAATGGTTCTGGACCAGTGGCTTATTATTCACCCTCAGCCACTTCAAGGATCCTGAAAAACAAAGCACTTTTCGTTCATTATTTCCACACTCAACTATCCAAGTATGACTGCTTTTAGTTTTATCAGAGTTCAGTGAGTACCACAACAAACTAAAGCAGGATTTCTTCTGCAAAGTTACATTTAAAGGAAATTGTGTAAATGAATTTTCCTTTCCAAAAGTTTAGTTAGGGTGCATGTAATAACATACCATCGCTTCTGGAAAATGCAAAGAAAATTGTTAAAAAAAATAAAGTTTAGACTGATTTTTCTTAAGCTATCTGACTGATTACCAATTGTAATTATGGCTCAACAATTTTTTTCTTCACTACATAATGACATGAAATAAAATTCTCTTAGATGTATAGTGAAATGCATAGAAAATTTAAATGAAAACAAAATAGAAACAATCCAAATTCATTCACCTCTTGAGGATACCCTTAAAACTTTAGTTAACTGCCTTAAAGGCAATTAAAAAAAACCTAAGTGAGAAGTGATGCTGTCTTTTGTTGTAATTTCTTACCTTGAAGGAGAAACAAAAATGTCTTTCTTATTTCTTTCAATTTCCATTCAATACAATACACTGAATAATATTAGATGCCATTTAACATGCTAGTGCTGAGGTCCCAGGACCTTGTATTCTAGAGGGCAAGATAGAATCTTTATGAGTAAACATATAAAGCATGGAACTTGATCTCTTGGGTCGTGTATAGTACAGAATAATCAATCAAGAAGGGATAAGAAGTGTCTTTCTTACAAGAATGGTCAGAGAAAGTGTTACTGAAAAAAGACCCTAAAGCAGACATCTGTTTCTCAGGTGTAAGGAACACCAAGGACTATGTCCTGATGTGTAAATATATGTGTTGGGTTTTCAGAAGAGTAAGAAGATATGTGAGGCTGGAGGAGAGTTGGAGGCAGATGTGTTGGCGATGTAATTAGAAAGGTAACAGGGTTTAGGGGTCCACCACCAGGGCTGTGGCTTCTACTTATGGGGGGCAATCATCCCCCAATAGGATTGGGATTAGAGGGAGGGCCCCCAGCTTTGCTTCTGTCTCAGGCTGTAGAGTTTGAGTTTATGCTTTAATGAGGTAATGCGGGAAGGAGAAATTAAGACTCGGAGTGCAGAGAAATGGGAATCACAAACACACTGAGTACAAAGTGTTAGTGAGAAATAGATTCCATAGAGAACACGTGAGAGATTTACACTCTGGGCAGAGAACTCATTGTCTGGGTGAATGACCTCCAGGGCTAGAGTCAAACACCTTGCATTTCAAGGAAAAAGGTCAGCCACTGTGTAGAATTAAGGGGGAAACTTCGGAGGCAATAAAGCAAATAGATGAATGAAACTGAACTACAGTTTTGCTAATTGCTACGGGGCAGAAACAGAATCTCCAAAACTTCAACTCTTTAACCCAGTTTGTGCATTCTACTTGAATGGTCGCCGAAAGCAATACCGTATTTTCTCATTTAAAGCAATTTTCAAGTCCTTTTCCACACATTTTTTGCAATTTCTCACCAAAGAGGTGGGGAGCATTAGCTCTCAGATACAGACCTGATCAATAGGCTCTTTGTTGTTAGTGGTGACAGTACCCGCCCCCTCTCTCTGAGTCAATTAGTCATGAGGTTTGGCCTGCTAAGCAAAAGGTCAGAAGGGAACAGAGTTTTCACAAGGAAATTAAAACGGAAGAGTTCAATGTTGGCCAATTATTAACTCCCCCCCACTTTTTTTTAAAATCTTACTTGTTAACTGATCTGAAGATTAGACATCTAATAATTTTCAAGGCCACACAATGAGTGTGGTGAATTTTTTTTGCTTACACATTCTTGCTAAAATGAAAGTACAGCTATTCATTTAGGAGCATAGGGATTTTATATTCTGACAAGTTAGTCAGGATGTATCCCCGTCATATAAAATGTATCTATAAAGCATTTAGTGATAGTTTCTCTATTCCAGCAGTTAACTAGAGACAATATTTGCTTTCTAAATTTATGATTAGTTTGAAGCATGCTGTCTGTGGACTGTAGAGTGGGTATGGTCCTCTACAGAGTGAATTTGTGTTATCTCTAAAACTTATGGAACTGATTTAATATTATGCAAGTCAATGATGCTAATGTGTTGTGGAGTCATACTAACAGTGGGATGTGTGGTGATATGTGTTCCAGACTATACTTGGGGATTCCTGCAGAAGTTTCAATCACTCAATTTTTCAAAAAAATATGTGTCGTCTCTCTTCTCAGTACCAAGTTTTTTTCTGCTAGCTTTTGGGGGAAAGCATTCCACTCTTTTTTTTTTTGTCTGTTTGTTTTTTGAGACAGGGTTTCTCTGTGTAGCTTTGTGCCTTTCCTGGGACTCACTTGGTAGCCTAGGCTGGCCTCGAACTCACAGAGATCCACCTGGCTCTGCCTCCCGAGTGCTGGGATTAAAGGCCTGTGCCACCACCGCCCGAGCATTCCACTCTTGTGAGGCTTTCTGTTGAATTAGGGAAGAGCAAAAAAACATATATACAAGTGCTTATGAATATACATTATTCATAATGAAATAGAGAGAAAATAAAGACAAGGAGGAAGTGGGAACAAACAAAGGAACATGTGAGATCCATTCTTTTCTCCCTGGCCTTGTCCTGGAACTGTGTACAACCAGGTGAGTTCTGGGAGTTGGTGGAGTTCTTCCAGAGGAAATTCAGTGAGAGGTTGGAAGGAGAGAAGAAAAAACATTTCCATTTTGATACTGGAATATGTGCTCATGAGTTTTAAATATAACAGCATTCTATTATGGACATTTTAATTTTTATAGGCAATAACTGTTAATACCATTAAAATAATTTAAAAAGATGAAACAATTTAACATGTTTAAAAATATATCTATGGTTAAAACACACAGACTCTCATATACCCCCTCACCTTCTTACTTGTCGATTGACTTTCTATATAGCTTGTTTTCCTATCTTCTCATTTATCTAATTGAACACACAGTCAGAATTTAGCACTCAACTTTAAGCTACTGGACTCACTTCAAGAATGTCCACTGTCAGACACATTTAATTGCTTCATATTTATTAGAAAGTTAAAAAAAGTGGAAAAGCAATATTTAAGTAGTTGTAAGAAAAACAAAGTACTTTTCACAAATAGATGGTGTAAGTATACACGGGTAAAATAAAATACGTAAAGAACAGAGTGCTGTAGGCCATGAGGATTACTTTCTCTTTTTCTGTTCAGTTCTGGAGAGACTGTACAGTATAAAATTGGTATCCATTGAGTATCTGCTGAATGAGTTAATAGAGTGCAAGATGGATAGTTACAGGAGTAAAATAAAAGATCAACTAAATTATGCTTTATGAGAAACTCACTCAAAAGGCTAGAAACTGCCCTACATATGGATCTAAGTAATGTAATAACCAAATAGAAGTATTCAGAAGAAATAAATCACAACATTACAAGAAATGTCTAACAATTATGCAAAGAATGTAGAATTTGACTTAAGAAACTAACACAAAGTTTGATTAAATTAGCAGTCTTGCAAGAGTGGCTCAAGACAGTTAACCTCAGATTCAGAAATAACGTCTTTAAAAATTAAAGAAGTACTATGGGAAAACAGTAAAGATTTCCGTCTGCATGCCAAAACATTTCAGGAACTTCCAGGAATGTAGACAGTAAATGTCAATGGGTTTTTAGAAGAAAATTTTTGCATGACTAAAAGAATGGAGAGAAAATCCCTAAAATGGACAAGCATAGGAAAGACAAATCTTTAGCCGATTTCTTCACACTCTATACATGCCTTGCACAAGAGGACTCGGGGTGGGGGGGCAATTTTCAAGGAATTTACTTGAAAATTAGGTTCGAAAGATCTGTATCAATTGGTACCCTAACACGACAGCAAAAGCAAGGAACAATGAACGAGAGAGCAGAAGAATATCTGACTTTTTCAACAAAATCAAACATTGGTTGCTGTAAACCAGGGATGTGAAGAAAGCCTATTGCCTTCTCTGAGACAAACAGAAAGTGAGATAAAGGACAGGACAAAGCTACAGATACAGAAGATAGTTTTGTTGTTTCTTCTCAGGAGGCAAAGTCTTTAAATACACACACGTTAAAAACTTTGGAAAATGGAAGTACTCTGATATGTTATAAACTGTCAAACTAAATTCAACAACAAGAACAGTCAACAGCCCAGTTGATATTCTCCGCCCCTCTTGGTGGTGGTGCGGTGTTAGCTTTACCATACACTCCAACAAACACAAAAATACCACTAAAGCTCCCATATATAAGAATATGCAACAACAACTGTTCCAGGTAAAAGACACAAAGCTCCCGCAGAGCCCAGTGCAATGGAAGGTGGAACCATGAGAAGTAGCCCAGAGAAAACTGCCACTGTTGTCATTATTCCACTGTGCATTCAGTGGTCTGAGGGGACTGCACAACATTTAGCCCTATATAAAAATTACTGCTAGTCATATGTTTTGAAAAAGTAAGTGCAGAATGTTTTAAATCATCATAGAAGTTGAAGTCTGAGTTCATCACAGACACTTTCCTAAGCCAGGATCATTTATAAACTCATTTTAAATACTTAGGCCTACAAATATGAGTAGCTCTCATTCCTCATCAAAGACTTATTTTTGCAGCAAATGGAAACTATTGCAGAAAGAAACAACTGCAAAGAACAGATAGCTGTGCAGTGCCCAGCACCAATCGATACATCTGCAACACAACTCTTAGACCAGATCAAGGAAAGGAATATGACAGAAGAGGGGTTGGAAAGATTGTACAAGCCAGATCATGGGGATATCTGCTCTGAGATAGTGTCTTGTCAGGGAAGCTGCACCCATGAATCTCAACAATAATGTTGACTAAACAAGTGATGATACCTATTGATGTGTTAACACGGATGCCCGAAATTTTATCTGGTCCCACCCTTTGATGAAGATAAGGATGACTCAGTCTTCTTCAGGGGTGATCTAGCAGAGAAGTTATCTAATCCTACCTCTAAATACATATAAGCAACATTAAATGAACTCACCAGACTGTATTCATAAATCTATAAAACAATAAAGAAAAAGGTGTCATGAATTTGAGGAGGGGGGCACATGGGAGAAGTTAGAGAAAGGAGGAGTAGAGAAATGATGTAAAAGCAGTATTCATATATAAAACTCTCAAAAACTAAATTACCAAAGACTATTATAATCTCAAAATAATTAAACAATAAGAAAAGACTATTTAAGCATGCTTTAGTCTACACAAATTTATTAATATGTCAAAGATGGCTTCTCTTCATACTTTGGAGGGCTTTGTGGCTCAAAAATTCTATTTATGGAGTGTTTGGTTCTTTTCAGAAAAGGTCTCATTATGTAGCCTTGGTTAGCCTGCATTGTGCTGGCCTTGAGCTCACAGAGATTGGCCTGCTTCTGTTTCCCTAATGCTGGGATTAAAGGCATGTGTTATGAAGCCAGAGTAATGGAGCATATTTTTAATGTAAACATATACTTAAAATAAAACAGATATACACATTGTATTTGATCAAATGGTAAAGAATAACTAAGGAATCAAATGGATCTGAGAAACCAGTTTATCCTTATAAAAAATTGATCAATCTAATTAAACCCACAATGAGCCTATGTTTACTTTCTTGATTCTCTTAAATAATAAAGATTTTAATATGTTATGTTTGTTTAAGTATACATAACAAGTAGCCTCATGCAATCTAAGTAGGAATCCAGACATGCACTTGCTTTAGAGAGTGTATTGACAGTTACTATCAAAATTAAATACATATTAGTTTTATTTAGTGATGTTCTTTACTTTCAATATTTTTCATCTAGATCTATGTTAATATGTACACAGAAGCATAATAATGATGTTGATTGTAGACTTGGTTATAAAAGCACATATAGCCAAAAATCCAAATGTTCATTAGTAAAGGAAATGTTAAATATATTGTCTTTTATGAATATAAAATTCTTTTAACTTTGTATAAGTCTTTGTATAAGACATTAGTGTATAAATAATCCTATTCATTACATATGTAAGAATTTTTCATTTGCATAAAAAACCATCTGCTTATATGAGTTCATATGCAAAGGTATAATTGTTCTTACAACATATTTTCACAATTTCCACTATTTTCTCTTTAAAGTATGATTGTGCTGAGTTTAAATAGAAGTTTGATGCTTCTGTGCATACAAATCAACCAGTATTTTCTTTCTAGTTCCTTTCGCTATCATGATTTGAAAATAATTTACTGGGTTTGCTTTTATAAACATCTATGAACATTCTTACCTACTATAGCTTCAGTATTTAGTTCATAATATTGTATAATGGTTCTTTAAGAAACAACATGATGCTGTATTTCATCTTCTTCCTTCCTCAAAGTGTTACTTAATCATCCTTCTAGCACAATTCACTGAACAATGTATCTTTGGCTCATTAGCTTGAACTCACATCTTCGAGTTGTAATCAATACAGGTTAGAACACGTTTCTGGTTTTCATTCTATTTTGTTCCTTAGCTATCTTTTTCTGTGCTTCATACCACCCTACATTCAACTAACACCTTGTCAATCTGTGCAATATTTTTATTTTGTGGGTCGTGTCTCCCCTCCTCCCCGCCACCGCCCCATGCACTAGATGTCAACCTTGAATGTCTTCCTCTATCCCTCTTTTCGTTGCATTGTTTTTTGAGACAGGGTTTCTCTGTGTAGCCCTGCCTGTCCTGGAACTCACATGTGGACTAGGTTGGTCTGTAACACACAGTGACTCATTTGCCTCTGCCTCTGGTGTTGGAATTAGAGTGATGCACTACCATGCCTCACGTACTTAGGTCTTCTATTTACACAGCATACATTTTACCAAATGAACCCTGTCTCTAGACCTGCACTACATGATTTTACAGAAGACTTTTCCAAGAAAACCTTAAAAACTGCAAGGGAAAAGATACAAGTAATCCAATCTGCTTGAACATTAAAAACAAATCTGGGAAGAACCATCATCTTTAGAATATTAAACTTGTGGACTATATTTTCATTTATTTAAATGCATTTTCATGCTTCTTGTAAAGTTTAGTGTTTTTTTTTTGAATTGTATATCTCATGTTTTTCTTGTTTATTACTGAATTACTTGCAATTATGAAAGGAACCATTGTTCTTAGTAATTACAATTGATGGTTAGGAAAAACACCGACTTTTTTTTTTTATCATGTACATTTTATACGAACTTTTAAATTTATGCTATCTATTATGGTTATCCATTTGGTTCTTTTGAGTTTTCAGGGAGACAAGAGTATCAATTTAAACTGGCCTTTGTGATGAAAATGATGGCAATGAGTGTTTTGCTCAGACTGTCATAGCTCTAGTTTTCAAATTAAGCAATGATGCTGGCGTTTGCCTTCCAGATAATCGAATTTGTCTGAGTACAAGACACTGAGGTTATGTACTACTTCCTTTTTCAACAGAGTTCTGACAACATGTCTTTAGATGTGCAGTATGTTTCAGCACTTGCCCCCATCCTATGAACCAGCCCATAAACCCTGATGCTCCCCTTTAGAATTTTCCAGTAAGTCGTCAGATTTCAAGTCACCAATCTATCTTTTTTTGTCTCATTTCATATGTGCTTGAGTCGGCTGCATGGAGATTTTATTTTAGATTCATATTAATCTTCTGCTGCTGTCTGCAGTTTGATCTTAAGCAGAGTATTAAAGGGGACAGGGAACATTTTAAAAGCCTTACAACGCAAGTATACACAGAACCCCAGTCATTCTAACCAACGAGATACTCTTTTGAAATAAATTCAAAATTGATATTCTCTGATGAGTCCTCAGAAGTCAAGTTCCTTTGAAGTATAAGACACTTCACAGACAACCCATGACAGAGTCAAATATAATGTCAGTCGTGTTTCTAAGGTGACTTTAAGATATCACACTTATTTAGTTTGGTGGATTTCAGTTCAAGAGCATTTACTGTAGAAACATGTCAAGAGATTCCCTATGGTTCCAGATTTTTTTTATATCACTTTGTTTCTGATTCTCTCCTTGTTCTCAATATTTCATATTTCATTGTGATTATTCTACCTTCTCCGCAAGGAAGCTTTTCACAAGGGTCCACATTTTAAACAACTGTAGATCAGCACCATGACGGCGAAGCCAAGGGACTTGACTTGGTATATTGCTGATAATTTTGAGTATGCTGATATAACATACACATGATCCGTTTTTAAAACTAAGAATTTTAAATGGATAAAACACATTCTCCAAGTGGTACTGGCAGCAACTGATGACTTCTCTTTCTTTTTAGATATGCCTCTGGTTCCATTATGAGTTCTTGTTTTTGAGTAGTTCTGTCATATTTAGTACAACGAAACTCAGGAAAAGTTTACTAAAATAACTGCCTCTTCATGGTTATAAACAAGTTGAAACAGAACGCAGACAGGGATGGGCTCACAAATGAGAGAGAGAGAGAGACAGAGACAGAGACAGAGAGAGAGACAGAGAGAGAGAGGGACACACAGAGAGAGGCTAAAACTTAGCATTACATCTTAGGTGATATATTTTTACATTATTATAAAATTTAAAATTTATGTTAAATATACATTTTTACACTCGTGACTGAAAATAGAGAGATTGGGGAAGCATGTAAAATGGATGCAATTAGAGAAATGGTATTTGTTTAATGAAAAAAGGGCGACTGAAACTGGAAATTTTTGGGGGGCAGAACTGTGCTTTTGGCAATATTTTATTTTATTCATTCTAATGGCTTTTTTTTTTCTGGCTGCGGCATCTAGTATTCCCCTCTGACCTTGTGATTTCCAAGCTCCCTCTGTTGCTAGGTCAGAGTGTTATACTGTTATCTCACTATCTCTGACCATAAAAATCGGACCACACATACTTATTTTGTGAGGATTTGGGTTTTGATTTTGATTTAGTTGAAAGCAAATGCTATGTGACTTGGGACAATACTCACTGTCCTCTGCTCCTTCCTTGGCCTCTCTAAAGCTTCATGAAGACACCGATAGTTTTTGCTCTTGCCTCTCCTGGAATTAGCTTCATCAAAGGGTTCATGAAAAAAAAAAATCTAAGTGATTGGCCTCACCCATTTTTTCATCCGGTGCCACAGGTTGCCACCCTGACAAAGAATCCCTCCCTGAAGTGTCCCCTCTCGGCTATGTGACCTCAGCAGACAGTAAACCAGAGGATCTGTGACTTGGCAGAGTGAACTTGCCTTTGAAGAGGCTGTGGGCATGGAGGCAAAGAGTGTGTCTGGAACAGATGTTTTGGGTTGCTTACAGTCTCCAAACTCTTCTGACTTCCAGGATGCCCTGCTGAGTGAATGGTAACTTTGGCAGCACATTTTGCTTCTATTAGCTAATCCAATGGGTTCGGGAGACACCAAGGGAATAAGAGAAATCTGAGAAGGCTGTCCTCAGCATCAGCCACACATGGAAAACTTCACCGGAGAATACTCCATGGCATTCCGGCCAGATTCCAAGCTATCTAGACCTCTAAGCATGGTGTTGCTGAACACAGACCGGCACATTTATCTCTCTGTGTGGTTATTGATTGTATGACTTATCTTAAAAGAAGGTCAGTTCAGGCCACTTATCTCTTACACATTTTTTTCTCCCCCAGCAGTGGTGGCTGACAGACTTGCTCACATATGTGTTGATGCCAGTGGCCTTCTAGAAAGGAATTCCATCCCTGCTTAAGGAGCTGTGTGATAATAAACAGGATAAGTAGAAGGAGGTCAGTTGCCTGTCCCTAGGTACAGATCCTTAATCTGCAAAGCCCCAGGCAGCTGATTACCCAGGGTTTACAAAGATCTATTTGCTGGTTGTGTGTCTCCCCACCTCTATTTACCCCTCTTGTCTTCTTCCTTCTCCCCTCTGCCCCTGTCTCCTTCCTTTCTATTCATGAAATTTATTTCTCAGAGTGTATCCTTCATTTTTATTATCCTTGAAAAATTCCAGTGTGTTTCCTTGTCCATCTAGCGTTACAAGTGAATTTATAGGGTGAGGAATTAGCCTGACCCCCCTTTCTCCATCTGTAACATCATTCCAACAGGCGTTCAAACAGTGTCTCCGAGAGTTTTAGGCGGTTCGTGTTAGGCCTTTCCGCAGTTCCTTTCTCTCTCTCTCTCTCTCTCTCTCTCTCTCTCTCTC
>CABHPH010162043.1:37003-49058 GCA_902168325.1 Peromyscus nudipes | reverse complement strand
TCCAGAGGACCTGAGTTTGGTTCCCAGCACCCACCTGGTAATCCACAACTGTCTGTAATCCCAGTTCCAGAGGATCTGATCCCTTCTGGCCTGCATGGCACGGCACACACATGGTACACAGACATCCATGCAGGCAAAACTCCCACACACTTAAATAAAATGTTAAAAAGAAAGCAGAAGATAGCTAGTTGGCAAGGTGATCAGCAACAGTGAGAGGGTGACAAAAAAGAGGAACAGGGCATGGATATAATAAAAAAATTATACACACATATGGAAATATAACGAAATCCATTGTTATATATAATTAATATATACTAATAAAAATCTCAAAACTATTCATCGCTTCTGACCAAGGACTTCTATTTCTGGGACTCTATCATAGAGAAATCATCAGAAACTCCATCAGACTTTTGGCCAGAGGTGCTCTTCAGAGTGTTATCTGAAAGGGGGACACTGAGGGTAACCTATGTTCCAGTGCTGGTGGAGTTGGCTAACTGTGTTATAGGTACAAAAGAGTATCAGCTAGCAGCTAAAGTCGTGGACTCTGGTGTCACCCACTGGGTTCAAATCCAGCCTCTAACATGCCATAGAGATCTCTCCACCACTTTCCTTACAAATGGGGCATGCTAAGTGTATCCGTTATGTGGGATTGATATGTAAGTTAAATGGACCAGTAGAAGTCGATTACTTCTAAATTCTCAAAGCTCTAAAAATTTAAAGATGTTTTGTGTCTTAGCCCCCAAATGTACAAGACTAACCCAAATGCATGCACTCTACTTCCTGTGGCTAGACTCAGCAGCTGGGATCAACCCTAATTCTTTCTCTTACTGTTGTTTTCCTTGGAGAATCTCCAAGGCTTCCTTTGTAAACCGAGGAGTCTCCCGCACAGGTGAGAAGATGGGTGTGAGTGGAGAATATCTATTTTGGATTCATCTTTTGGCCAAGGAACTTTCCAAGTCCTCTCCTCTAGTGCTCTCTGATTTTAAGGTGATATAAGTATTATGACATGCAGATTGCTGATTTCCACCCATTGGAACTCTGATTGAGGCAGCCTGGGGTGGAGCACAATGTCTGTGGTTCCTACAGCTCCCAGGAGATGATAGTGATGATGGTCTGTGGACCACCCCCACTCTACCTGCTTCGTCTTTTAGCGGCTCTGATACTGTTCATTTCAACACTTTCATTCCTGAAGTTTCTAATTTTTCAATGTCATCATTTTTCTGTCCTCCAATTTCTAGCCAGTACCTTTATACCTAAGAGTAGTGCTATAATACTGTGACTTGGAGCATCTATTACATGTCGGAAATACTTGTCTTTTTTTCACTTGATGTTTTTCATCCCCTCAACTGCCCTGAAGGGAAGGAGTTAAGGTGAGAGACTGGGAACACGGGACATCCCATATTCGGGTGGTGGACACAGTCCTCCTGGCCCCCAAGTCCAAGGCCCTGCTTTTCAGTGTTGGCAATGTGACCACATCTGCATTCTGCATGCCTTCGCAGCCATGCCTGGCTTCTCCCTTCCTGCCTCGTTCACAATCTGGAACCTCCTCTCGAAGCAGCAACTGTTCAGAGGCCTCAGAAACCGTCTACAACCAGGAAGCTGTTCCCAGGAACACCTGCTCACCATACACACCAGTTGCCCTGTTTTCCCTACGTAATTCATCATGTGTGTGTGTTTCATGATGAGGGACTTTGTTTTCTTAATTGGATTTGCACTCCTACAAGGCAGGGCTCATGTCCTGCATCTGCAGGTCTGTTAGAGGAGCCCTGAGGAGGCTCTCAACGCCCCCTCGACCCTCAGTCTTCACTTTCTCTCTTCTCCCTCCCTTCGGCTCATTCCTGGTGCAATCCAAACACAGGAAAAAGACAAACTACCAGCCAGGTTTCTCCTTCTCTGTCCCCTGCCTGCATCCAGCAGGTTTGGTTTGTTGGTGTGTGCTCTGTTGTTCCACAGTGTCATGGGAGAACTCTTCCATTGGATCCCCAGAACTTTACCATCTTATACAGGAAGCTTGTAACCTCTCAGCATCCATCTTTGGATTTGGCATCTTTGGGACTCCATCTTGGTCATTTCCACAGTCATTTTGTAGTAACAAGCCCACATCCCTGGTAGGTTCTCTTTGCCACTGTCCTAACAGGCCAAGTTTGGAAAATAATCATTCATTCTGAAAAACATCTGCATAAAACTAAGCTCTGGTCTGGCAGTGTGTCCTTGTGTGGCTCATTAATTGTTGGATCAAAATCCTTTGCACAACCTAAGCTGTTTTTTCTACCTCCTTCCACTACGTGACTTGTCCTGGCACCCCACATCTTTTCCTCTTGAGTAGCAGATATGTTCCTCTTTCCACGGAAAGAAATCCTATGCTGTTAATTAGGAATTTTAAATCAGTCATGGTAGTACACAGTCAGGAGGCCGAGGTAAAATCTTGAATTTGCTGCAGCCAGCCTGCGCTACACCGTAAGCTCCAGGCTAGCCCAGGATACACATCAAGAGCCTGTAACAGCAAACAACAAAAGAAACAGAAAGAAAAAAAAAAATCCAAGAACATAGTGTAGGTCTTTGCCCGCTGTTCCTAACCCCCCCGGCCTCCCATTTTACCCACGAGGCTCCCACAGCCAAGCTAGCTCCTATCTAGGCAGTGGATGCTGGTTTCTCCATCTTTAGGGACCTGTTGCTTCCCTAACGAAGGCCTGTGTTAGTTCTGCCGTGTTCCTCTGTTCTTCAGTTTCCTGCCCCAGGTCACCTCCCTCTCATATGCTCGCCTCACAGGATCTCCACCCATCTCATCAACTCGCTTCCCTCCAACTCTGGGAAGTCCTTCGGGAAGTACCTGCTCCTCCATTCCTCCTTCAGCTTTACTTTCTCTTTCCTTTGGTCGGGTTTCTGCCAACTTCCTTCATTGATCCCTCCCCATTTCTGTATATTGATCCCACCCCTACCCATTTCTGTATCTAGAAAACCCACCCCTGTGCCTCCTGTCTGTTTGATCCCTCCGTGGCTGCTTCCCTCAGTAATCCTTTGCCCAGCAATTTAAACCTTTGCTTCACTCTTCCCTAAAGCGTTTTCCTCAGATCTCTTTAAAACAAGCCTTACCACTCAGCCCCTTGAGGGTGGGTTAGAACGTTTGAGTGCCGCCTTCTTTAGAGCCCCACCAATCACAGGAGGAGCAGGCTAAGAACGTTTGAATCCCGCCTTCTTTAGAACTCCACCAATCACGAGAGGAGCAGGCTAAGCCCTGAACACAAAGCAACACAGGAAATAGATCAGCAGCCATTCTATACAAAACAAAGTGTTGGTTGAAGAGAAACACAACTAATTTTATGAGGAACACAGTATCTCTGCACCCCCAACCCCCAACGAATTCAAGACACAGTTTTTTTCTACTCATGGAGTGAATACTAACATCAAAGAAGTATTTGAAGCCAGAATGGTGGTGTACCTGTAACCCCCGCACTTGAGGGGCCAAAGCTGGACGATAGGGAGTTTGAGATCATCCTAAGGTGCAGAGTGAATCTGTCTCATACACAAATTTGAGCCACGCCCTTAGTCCCAGCGCTCAGGAGGCAAGAGGCCAGCCTGGTGTACAGAACAAGTTCCAGGATAGCCAGGGCTGCACAAAAACAACCCTGTCTCGGAAAATAATAATAATAATAATAATAATAATAATAATAATAATAATAATAATAATAATAATAATAATAACTATAACAAAATAAAATATTTAAGTCCCCAGAATAGATGGCTTGCTATGATATTGAGTCATGCCTGCTGTGAACCACTGTGAATTCATTAAATATGATCATTATGCATTTATGATAATAAACACACATTGTGAAATGGAAAAACTATGTTATAGGCCGGGATGAATAATATGGCCCAAGCTCTGTGCAGTCAGGTGTGTAAATACAGAGTCATCAAAATAAGGTGTCTTGGTGACAGACTTTTTAGAAGATTCTAACCTTTTTACCTCTCTTTTTTCCCCTGCATTATTGTATGTTTTTCATTTTTAAAAGATTGTTTTTAAGCCAAAATATACTAGTTTTCTTTCTTAGTAAGTTATTTAGCTAAGTTCAATTTTTGATCATTCGTTTATACCTTCTTAACTTTTTATTGTGAAAATTTTGCCTGATTTTTTTTAACCATGAAATAAGCCATTTTTACCTATCTATAGGTCTGTCTGTCTATCTATCATCTATCTATCTTAAAGGAAAACTACCAAAATGGACGCTTGCGTTTCCCAATCAAATCCTTCCTGTCTCTTCCTAGAAAGAGGTAACCAGTCATTCCTGAATTCCTCGATTCGCGGTCTTTGTAGTCATGTGACATCTCCCTGTTCAGTCACTTGTGGAGCGGCGATGCACATTAACTCATATGTAACTGGCAAAGAAGGGAATTAATTGGTCCTCACATCCAGCAGCCACACTGTTTATCACAGATAAACAGTTTCCCAACACATAAATGTTCTCTCCACCACAGAACCACAGCTGGCCAGCCGGCGTCTCAGGAAGGAAGCCACCACCGCAGCTTCTCACCATGGCTCATTCAGCCTGGTGCTCTGGTCTGAAGGGGCTGTTAACATATAGTCTGTCCTGCTCTTCAGTCATCCGGACCTAAGGCAGCTTCCTCAACATTCTTTGAAACGTCTCTTTGTTTTGCATGTGCATGACCTTGGGTTCAGTTTCCAGCACACCACACACACACACACAACACACCTGTTAAGATTTCTCATTAGAGACGAGATAAATCATAGCTGAATTTGATTTCCTAAGAGTGTGTGCATCTTTCTAGTGACGTGTTCTCTATAGGATGTCTGTTGATGTGCAGCGCACACTGCTTTCTGTTTGTCTTTCCGCGGGAGTGCGCCCTAGTGTGCAAATGTGTCTTCTTCCAGTACGGCGCTGCCACCGCTTCTCCCAGCTGGCCAGCTGGTCCTTCGCACTTCAGAGTGAAAAGCAGATCCATGCGCAGAAGTCCTTGGCTTACTATAACTGAGCTCATTGTTTCTTTTGTTATAGTTTTTGCCTTTATCATTTAAAAAGTACATCTGTAATTGTAATCATAGCCACATTCTGTATTTTGTTCTGAAGGGTTCCAAATTTTGCCTGTTTGAGCTAACTGGTATTTGTGTATGATCTGAGCACAGGTCACCAGTGCTTGGGGCCATCTGTCAAGTGTGGGGATTCTATGTGTGCAAACAGCCTGTCTGTGCTGTTTGTCTATTTGTGCTGTTTGTCTGTCTGTGCTCCTTGCTTGCCTGTGCTGTTGTCTGTCTGTGCTGTTGGTCTCCCTCACCATTATTACAATCTCAGTTACTCCACCAAAAAGTTCATTTTTGGCAACAGGGAGGTCAAGCCTTTTCTCCAGGAATATCGACTATTCTCAGTCCTCTGCTTGTCCATATAGCTTTTAAAAATCAAAGAGTTGGATCCGGAGAGGTGGCTCAGCAGTTAAGAGCACTTGCTGTTCTTGCAGAGGACCTGAGTTAGGTTCCCAGCACCCACATCAGGTGGCTCACAACTGCCTGACTCCAGTTTTAGGAGATCCAATACCTCTGGCCTCTGAGGGCACCTGTACTTATCCCAACATAAACACACACACCATGATTTTTAGAAAATCAAGTAGTTAAGTTGTTCACATGTACACTTACACACACACACACACACACACACACACACACACACTACACACATACAAACACACACACACACACACACACACACTACACACCTGTTAAGATTTCTCATTAGAGACGAGATAAATCATAGCTGAATTGGGGAAGGACCAAAATCCTAAAAATGTTGATTCTGACAGTTCCTCAACCCAGGAGATCACTCTATTTATTAGACTTCTTTCCTATTGTCCATACCTTCGGAATTTTCCTCCTTAATGTTCTTTACATCTTTCATTCCTTTCATTCCCAGGGAAAGTTACTTTTGTAATTATTATAATCAGTATCTTTTCACAAAGAATACATTTTTGTTACTGATGATTGATAAAATTTCAAGTGATTTTATACACAATATACCTGGCAACTTTGCTGAATTCTCTTATTTGTTCTCCATATGTGAATTCTAAGGCTATCTTGTTTTTTATAATAATGATCACTTTTTTTCTAAATGTGATTCTGAGATCTCTGGGTTAGATTTCTAAACTGACTGAAACCTGGGGATGGGGGGGGGTGTTAAAGCCATGATGATGCTGAGGCATGTTGGTCAAGTTCCTGATTTTAAAGGGAAGGCCTTTGGAAGTTCAACATTATTTAGCATAGCTATTTCACAGATATTAAGATAGCCTGTTAAGTTCCTGACCCACAAAGGTGCTACCATGAGTGGATGTAAAATGTGTCAAAATAGGTTTCTGCCCTGGCAGCAGGTGTCCATGATGATGGACGAGCCTCAAACACGTGCAGAGGCTGCGCTTCCTGCTTCTCACCTCTAGTGCTGAAGAGCAGGAACTTTCTCATGTTTGATTGGAAAGAAGGAACCTCAAATTAACCTCGGAAAAGAGGGAAGGCATTATGCATGAGTTGTAAACTAAACTGCTCTAAAACAGTAGAGAGAATGGGCCTCCCTCAGTCACTAGAGTTTGACTTTGTGGTTTGGAGGCCAGTTGATATTCACAGTAGGTATATTTTCCTCAAAAACATTAAAGGCAGGACTTGGGTAGTTCTCAGGGGCTCCAAACTACCTCCTAATGATGTAGTACTTCAATTCAACTCAAATCAAAATCTTCATTGTCTAGCCTTGCCCTAGAGTTTACGGTTCATAAAGTCTGAAGAAAATTGTTCTTTCTAAGGAGTTCTAGGAGCTAGAGAAATAGTTCAGCAGTTAAAGCACTGGCTGCTGTTCCAGAAGACCCAGGTCAGGTTCCCAGCACCCAGATAGGGTGGCTCACAACTGCCTGTAACTCCAGTTCCAAGGGATCTGAGCCTTCTTTTGGCCTCCACAGGTACTGCATGCACGTGGTGCACATACATATATTCAGACTCTCACTCATACACATAGAAATACAAAATAAATATTTTTTCAAAGGAGGAGTTCCAGGTGATCCCTATGCTGGGATTTTGGTATCACTCTTTGAAAAACACTGTCCCAATGCTGTCTCCTGAGAGAGAATCACATGGCAGTTCAGAGACAAGGAAACAAAATGATTCCAGTGACTGAGAAAGAAAGGGAAGGACTACACAGAGTGACCATTAGGTACTGCCCCTGAAGGAAAGAGAGGGTGCCAAGAAACCCCAGGAGAAGGAGGTAGGATAATGGAATGGACACAGGAGAAAATATAAGGCAGCCCAAGAGAAGCCAAGGCATCGGGAGGGCAGAGTATTCGGTCTGCAGTCCACCACAGGCCCCAAGAGAAGGACGACAGGGAGACTTCTGTGACCCCTGAAAAAGGAAGAATGGGATGACCTCTGAAGAGGCAGTCCTGTGAGGATTCCTCCCGCACAGAGATGGTCCTCTGTTAGGAGACAAACTAAGTGCTGGACATGCCAGAAACCCACACTCCAGAAAGTAAGAGGCTTAAGTTCCTCATTGACTAGATGAACTGGAGTTGCTCTTACAGTAGAAAAGGGAGGTACCGTGAGCTGGAAAGGCCTAAAGTCACTCATCCCAGGAGCCACAGTGCTTGCCAGAGACACTTCGATGTGGGCTCGGGGAGTTGGGGCGAGACACAGGGAAAGTCACAGGGCGAAGAAGTGGGGAACTGTTGCCCCAGACATGGAGAGCAATACCCCATGCACCTAGCAGAGCCTGACTCCATACATGGGTCGGGGGCTTTGAACCAGCAGCAGAGTGAGCAAACAATAGATGGAAATAGGAAGGGCGTGCGCTTCTCCATTCTCCCTTCACACCTGCTGAGGGCCACTCTCTGACCAGGGCTGCCTCACCCTCTGAGACTCCGTACCTGAAGGCTGGCTCTGGCTGTGGTAGCTAGCATACAACACATGACAGCTGGAATGAACAGTACAGGTGACCCGACACAGGTCCAGCTGAGCTCCTACGGCAGGGGTGATGACAAAATGATGATGGCATTCATTCACCGTATTTTATGTATTTGTCATTTATGCGCTTATAGTAAAACATTTAAATCTGCCCCTTTAGAAACTCTGAGGAGTTTGCCTTGGATTTATTTTTGTTGCCTCTGGAAAGATTCAAGCAGCTTTGTGTATATAGATATAGAGACTGGTGGTAATCACAGCCACGGACGGAATTTGAGCCTGTGTTTGATAGACAGTTCTTGAGTAAGTTGTATCATTGTTCTGCAATGCACTGGCTTGCTAGAGGTAAAACTGCTTTAAATTCAATAAAGAAAAGCGCAATGCAAATTCGGTTGAGTTCTCAGAGCTACAAATTCTCCTCTGGGACAGGCAAAATCATACTTTACTCAGGCCAGTTGTCTCCTGCCGCCCTCACACCTGATCATCCAGCCTTCCTGTGAACAGTCCTATACCCTTGTATCTATCTCCACAGCTGCATATTCCTAATTATTGTCCTAAGAATTTTTTCTCATGGTGTATTAGAAGCCTAGTGCATTAGTGGACAGTTCAAACAATTCTTTTGAGAATTTTATACACGACCCCTATTTTTATATCACTTCCGCCCCACTTCAATTCATCCCATGACCCCAACTTTCTCTCAAACTCATGACTTCTTTCTCTGTAATTATTATTGTTACGTATATGAATATACATACAGACACTCTTGGACAGTCTTGATGGCTAAAAGATTCCTCCTTATATCACAACAAAATCTATCATCCTGAAATTTCTGCCTTTTGTTTCTGTTGTTGTTTTTGAGACAAGGTCTTACCGTGCAGACTCGTATAGCCCAAGTTGGCCTCAAATCCTCAATCCTCCTGCCTCCAACCTCTTGAGTAGCCATGATTCCAGGCCTGTATCACCACAGCCGACTTCTGTTTAGCAATGCTGTCCGTACCCACCTGGAAAAAAACCACCGAAGCCTCTTCCAGCCTCTTAGAGCTCCCAGGGATGTGCCAGCCACAGCTCTTTTCTCCAGACAAATGCCCAGTTTGGTTCTACGGCGGATTCCTCCTGCTGACTTCATTTCCAAGCTTCCATTGTCCAGTTTGCCTTCTCCAGACACAGGCCACCTTGTCTGGCCCTCTCTCTAAGACAACACATAGGCGGTACAATACCCCACGTGCTATCTGGGCCAAGCCCGACCATGAGGTCAATCTCGGTCCTCCTGGGTCCTCCTCTTTTTGAACAGCCCACTTCTCTGGTGCTCCCCCGACCCAGTGGCCCACCTGTTATCTACAAGCAATCCAGGCCTTGCTATCTTTTTCCTTGCGATTTCACTACAGTTGATTAGACAATGTCTAAACACATGTTTGAAACACTGAACTGAGCCCTCATTTCTACCAGCCATCTTTGTGATCACAGCAGAAAGGAATGATGGGTAACCTGGGGCAACTGCTCAGATGCAAGCTGACTCCAGCTTAGGGTTCTAAGAAGCAAAGTCCTTGCTTCTTCCCGGTGGCTGTTTCTCCTGACCAGGATGGCTTGTTTCTGAAGTTCCTATTAATGCCTTGTTGTGATCCATTAACTCAACACTTGAGCCTCAGTCATGTTTTCTGGGAAAGGGATGGGATTGGTGGTATCACTTCATTCTGCTGTCTGTGCCACACTCTAATGCTTTGCCCATTAGGTTTGACTCTACTTTATGATTCTCTTTTCCACACTCATTTGAAGATTCATTAATGAAGGCTGTTGATTTATCTACCATTAAAGCCTCTTATTTGTGATGGTTCCTAACCACAACAGTAAAAAGCTTTCAGAATGTGTATTTGTATGGCTCAGGGCAAGAGGATAAAGACAGACAGATCGCAGCCTCTTAATGCAAATGTTAACCAGGCTGGGGAGCTGGAGGGCCTGTGGGTGGACATGAGGGTCAGGTAACATCACAAACTGAACGCACCTGATTCCCAGCTCTGACCCCAGGGGAAAGTGTCGCTGCCACTCAGATGGAGTCTGCTGTCACTCATTTTATACACAGCCTATATAGAAATGCTAATAACTAGAATTTAGTCAATAAAATCTTGAGTTTCTGTAAAGGAGATCTTGGGATAAAGTTACTAAGAAAAGTTTGTGTCCTCAAACTGGACACGTGGCAGTACAGTAATAAGGCAAATTCCTGTTTGAAAGCTCACAGAGCACACTACTGCTTTTCATTGACCGGGCTAAGGGGCACACAAAGCCCGGGATAAGCAGCTTGCTTTCTCCAGTCATTTATTAACTAGGAGAGTGTGGAATGCATCACCAAGAGACTAGCCCAAACCACACGCTTGAGAGCTACAACTGGAGTTTTCTGGATGTGGGAGGATGGAAGAAAAGTAGTAAGTTTATCCTTGTCTTTGCTACCATCAAAACATGGCTGCCTCAAGCATCTCGGACGGTGTGTTAGTCAGCTATCTGTAGCTATAACAAAAAAAGCCTGAGAACATCAGCTTACAAAAAGGTAGCGCTTAGGTCTATTTCAGGTGCTAATTTTTAGTATTATTTTAATTAATCTTAGAAATTATGAACTTCCTCGACATTTTCACTTTGCTCATAGTTGCCCCTATCACAATCCCAAATAATGCTCTTCCTAGAGTTTTCCTACCTCCCCTCAAATAGTCTTCCATCCATTTCCACGTTGCAGACATACCCAACCCATGGCCCAGAGGACCCAAACATCTGAAGACAGCTATGAGTGTGGCCCAACACAAAATCATAAACATACCTAAAATACTGGGGTTTTAGTTAAGAAAATTTATTCTTTCACAATGTTACACATTCAGATAATGTACTTTGATCACATCTTCCTTATTAACTACCTTTATTCCCTTCCCCATCCTACAAAGCCCATCTCCTTCACAACAAGTCTCCCGTGTGTGTGTGTGTGTGTGTGTGTGTGTGTGTGTGTGTGTGTGTGCGCGTGTGTGTGTGTGTGTGTGTGTGCGCGCGCGCGCGCAACCTGATAGCATGGTTCTTGAGTGTAGCACGAATCTTAAATGGTCTTATTAATAAGAATAAACCTGGAGCTGGGTATTGGGGTGAATGCTGGAAGATCAGAGAGACAAAACAGGCCACAGCTAACCTCGCCTGGCCAACTTCTCAGCTGATCCTCATCTGGAAACCTCTGAGTCCTCATCCAAATAGATCTCAGCTGAACTGCTGCTCATAAGCCCAAAAGTTTTACCAGCTCTAGTTCCTTGTCCTCACACCTTAAATACCTTTCTGCTTCCTGCCATCACTTCCTGGGATTAAAGGTGTGAGTCACCATGCCTTGCTGTTTCCAGTGTGGCTTTGAACTCACAGAGACCCAGAGGGATCTCTGCCTCTGGAATGCTAGGATTAAAGGCGTGTGTGCCACCATTTTCTGGCTTCTATATCTAGTGGCTGTTCTGTTCTCTGACCCCAGATAAGTTTATTAGGGTGCACAATATTTTGGGGAACACAATATCACCACATTTCCCCTTTTTTCATCTAAAATTTAAAAAAGCTTATAACTAATACAAGAAAAACTATATCCAATAAGTATATACAATATATACAGTCAAGAATTACATTAACAATGTCTAGTTCATTAACATTTGACAGATTCAGACAAAAAACTCCATGAATATATAACAATGTCCAGTCCATTAACATTTGACAAATTCAGATAAAAAATTTCATTACTTATCCTATTTTAAAAAAGTAGTTCCTTTTAAAAAGTAGATTCAATAATTGGCCTTTTTATCTTATCATATCCACTTGAGCATGAACTTTATACATGACACACCACGTCACAATTTCAAAAGGATAGATGTGCAAGATTGTAGTTTATTTCGGCTCATGATTTTGGAGGTTTCCATCCATAATAAATTGACCCGATCACTTTGGACCCATTGTGAGACTGAACATCATGGTGGGAGCATGTGACAGAGCAAACCCCTCACCTTGCAGCTAGGAAGCGACAGAGAGGAAGAAAGGCCCTGGGAGAAGATATGCCTCCAGTGACCTAAAGGTGGATTCCCAATTTTTTTTTTATTTTATTTTATTTTTTTTTTT
>CABHPH010162043.1:0-36903 GCA_902168325.1 Peromyscus nudipes | reverse complement strand
CTCTGCCTCCCGAGTGCTGGGATTAAAGGCGTGCGCCACCACCGCCTGGCTAGGATTCCCGATTTTTATTGCTCTACCATTTCCCAGTAGTGCCACAGGGACAGCCTTTTCCCATGGGCCTTTGGGAGACAGTCAAGATTTAAACTATAGCAGCTTAATAAAGAAACTTTGTCTACACAGTTGGGGAAGTGATGCCCTACTATGTACACACCTCTGACTTCAGGAGTGAGCCATGAGCATGGCTGGGTCACTGGGCCATGGGTGAGACCGACATGACAAATGGGTGCAGTCTCCTTGTCAGAGAGACCCCTTGAGTTTCTTGCTTACTCCATGATGTACGCATGGAGCTCAAAAGATTGTCAGGCAGCCAAGCAGAGAAAGATGTGAGAAGAAAGTGCCAGTCATCTATATCCTCAACACAGAATTATCTGCTCTTAATATTGGTACTTGAGGTTTCAGCATTTTTCTTTGAGAAATCTTTCTGCTGGGCATGGTGGCCTTTAGTCCCAGCATTCAGGAGGCAAAGGCAGATGGATCTCTGTGAACTGGAGGCCAGCCTGCTCTACATAGTGAATTCAAGGCCAGCCAGCGCTAGAGAGTGAGACCCTGTCTCTCTCCACCCACCCCCATCCCCGCCAAAAAAAAAAAAGATCAAAAATCTTTTTATTGCGTCGCATTTAAACAAGATGGGCTGGATATGGCATAGAGATTTCCAACCATGCAGAAAAGAACAGAAATCAAAAGACTTTTTTTGAAGTAGGTAAAAACTCATCATTAATATTTCTGAATGTTGTTCTATATATCCCGTTCTTTTCAAATCATTGCTTTGGGCGAAGCTTCTACTCTGGGAAGAGGATTTGAGTTTTCATAATAGGCCAGAGTTGCTGGGAGGCATTTAGGTCTGGTGAATGGGTAATGATTAAGCTGAGCAACAAGATTCTGGTGCCAAGTCAGGTATAATTGGTTTTCTTGGACAGCTCAGAGATTGTCATAAGGGGACACATGTCGGAAGTGACCGACGAGCACTGCCCTCATAAAGACCCCTTGTGAAGGACATGTGTTCGAAGCCTTGGGGACCACAACCTCTGGAATGGAGCCAGAGCGTGTTATTCGAGAGCTGTGACCTCCATCAGGTCTCTCATCCCCTTCCCCCTGAAAGAGCTTCTGTTTACTCATCTCTAATGGGATGTTCATAATGTCCACTTTTCATAACCTGTTATGAGAGTCAAATTAGGTCAGGGGCATGAAAGCTCTTTTGCAAACTATCAAGCGCTATACAAATGTCAGGCTCTATTATTTAAGTATATTTGTCAAATTAATCTTGTTTCTTGATGGGCACATTGTCCACAGACACAATCAGTCAACCAGGTCATCGAAGCCTTGCTGGGTGGGGCTGTCCTCTCTCTCTGCTCTGTTCAGGCTACCTTGCCCTTGCCCCGACTATCAGTTCACCCAGCTTACTCCCAGGACCTAAGTGTGAGGAAAGGGAGCGAGCCTAGACTGGAGAACACAGTCTGAGTCCCCACCACCCACCATTTCTGGCTTCCTACAGCCTGCAAAGCAAATGGTTCCCATCTGGAATGTCTACTTTGCAATGTTAGAAGGACCCAGTCGGTTTCCTACTTACCTGGGAGTTCTCTGAGGATTAGGAATTCATCCAGACACTGATCATGAGCCTGGCTTGGTGGCACGTGCCCATACCAGCACTCAGGAGGCAGCAGCAGGAAGATCAGGGGTTTGAGGTTCACCCGGGCTACAGAGTAAGAACTCGTTTGCTTGCTTGTGTTTTGTTTTCGATTTTTTAAAATTATATGTACATATGTTTGTGTGTGTGCGTGCGGATATATGTGGGATATAGCTATCACAGAAGAGTAGAATCTGGAACCTTCAAAGTTGTGTCATTCCCGTGATGCACAATAAAGGGAAGGAAGATTCACAACTATAGCATCCCCGGGCCTGGGGAGACAGTTCAGTCAGTAAAGCGCTTGCCTGGAAAACATGAGGACCTGAGTTCAGCTCCCCGGAACTCACATGTTTAAAAACATCAGGCAGGGCAGAGTGCTCCTGTAAGCCTGGTGCTAGGAGACAGAGCCGGGAGGATCCATGGGGCTTGCTGGCCAGAAGCGCAAGTCTAGCCAAACCAGTGAGCTCCAGTCCACTGAGAGAACCTGTCTCAAAAAGATAGTAGTATAATAAGGTTGGGAGCATTTGAGGGAGGTACCTGGCATTGACCTCCAGGTTCTGTATGTGTATGTACACATAGTGACTGACACATATATACACCACACACACACACACACACACAGAGAGAGAGAGAGAGAGAGAGAGAGAGAGAGAGAGAGAGAGAGAGAAAGAGAGATCATTTAAAATAGTGATAATAACAGAACCGTTCTAATGATGTAATGATGGCTGAAATAACTACGTTTCATGACTTGGTACAACCTGGCACATCAAAAAAGCTCAATAGATTGTAGCTGTTATAGAACTTGCAGAGCCTAAGTTAGAAGACTGTCCTTGGATAAGCCACTGGGAGCTTTGGACACATGAAAGCATGCCTCATCAGCATCACGCCATTGTTACTAATAAGTTATAGGTATAATTTTGCCATTTGGAATATCCACTTTCTACAATTCACTTGTTGGTTGTATGTTTATTGAGCAATTCCTATATGCTAAGCAATTCCTATATGTATTATAGACTCAAAAGTCAGCCAAAAAGACCTCACCTCATCCTGTGGGGAATCCTGTCTAATGAAGGACATAGGGCCAGAAAGAAGAGTTCTGTATGCGATCAGCACATCATCTGAGTTAATGAAGGGAGATGACTGTCCTGTGAGGCCATGTAGCTACACAGATGTGTGGAGAGGGACAGGGAGGATTCAGGCAAGTTTTCTTAGTTCTTGACATGTAAGCTGAGACCCAAAGACTGAGTAAAGGAAGAGGAGAAGCAGACTCTAAACAGAAGGAGCAGTGTGTACAAGGGCCTTGAGGCTGGAAGAAGAGAGACACAGTCACCTCGGAAGCAGAATGGGGGTGTGGAACAAAGAAAGGAGACTGAGGGTGGAGGCGGGAGAGGGGTGACGAAAAGCCAGCCAGAACTGTAAAGATCACTATGAGAAGTGTGGACTTAGCCCTTAGAGCAAAGGAAAACCACTGAGGTGATTTGAATATAGGTGTGTATATTCAAAACCATGCCACTGCAAAAAGAACGGTTGGAAGGGAACTCGGGAGCGGAGCAGGCAGTAGGTGTAAGAGGCTATCAATGCCAAAGCGGGACCCATCGGCTGACGGTAGTTGAACCCAGCGTACTATGGTGGAAGCTAGAAAGAAGTGGAAAGAATCAAGGGTTATTTAAGAGATGCCATCTACAGGATCTGCTGATAAACTGGTTGTGAGAGGTAAGATCGAGAAGTGGGGCCAGTGAGATGGTGCCACAGGAAAGGGTACCTGCGGCCAAGACTGGATGACCTGAGTTCAATTCCCAGGACTCACATGGTAAGAGAGGGAATAACTCCAGCAAGTTGTTCTCTGACCTCTATATGTACTCTGTAGCACATACACCCACATGTGTGCAATTAATTGATGTAATTTTTAACTTTTCTGAAAAGAGGCAGAAATGTGAAGAATCAGTTTATCTATTCAGTGACTGTTTATGGACCCCTATTAAATCCTAGATGTGTAATGAGAATTCAATTGTGACCAAGATGGACAAGTCTCCCTTAAGGGCCTAGTTTGGGTTTGGAACTGGAAATCTGACAATAAACTACTAAGTAGAGAAATTAGTTGTCTTAATTATAAATTATGTATTACAGAGTATGTGATTAGAAATACATGTTATAAAAAGATAAAAGGGATATACTAGGAACACTATGTTGAGGAAAACTGACTCTTAAGGTAGTACATGAAGGAGCAGGAGACAGCCAGAAAAGTCTGTGGAAGAACATTCCAGGGAAAATAAAAAGCAAGGTTAAAGAGGCCAGTGTGTCTCAGAAGTAGGTAGGAAGCCAGGGTGGCTGGACAGAGTGACACATGAGCAAGGAGAGTTGTTCCAGCCTGGCCTGGTGATTACTTAGGTCACAGCACAGAGTTTAAACACTCCCCTCTTCCTACAGCAGCCGGAATAAACGAGCTTATCCCTCAAAGACTGCTCTGTTACATGCAAGTGAGAGATATGGATTATTTCAGAGTAAGAGTAAAAACAGGCCAGTTAGGAGCCAGTCACTCAGGATAGGCTCACCAAGGACGGCTTAGTGCTATGGCAGTGAATCAGAGGTGAGCAGGTATCATGTAGATAAAGTCAAGTGTCCTCCAGGAAGGTCAAGGCTGGGAAATGGTGGCATGACTCACTTGTAGAGGTTGAGAGCCTGTGTAGCCTCTCTAGAGAAACAGAATCTGTGATATATCTCATGAGTCCAGGCAAGGGTATAGCTGTCATTTTTCCAGGACCCAAAAGATCACATCTTTAGTATTAAAGAGGTACAACCCAGCTCAGGAATCAGCGACTCAATCTTGGTGCCCAGACTAATAGAACCTGTGGGTCTCAACCTTTTCACATGGAGCCACCTAAGACCATCAGCTATTTATATTACAATTCATAAATGTAGCAAAATTACAGTTATGAAGTAGCAACAAAAATAATTTTATGGTTGGGGGTCACCACAACATGAGGAACCGTATTAAAGGGTCACAGCATTGGGAAGGTTGAGAACCACTGGATTAGACCAGAGGTCACCAATACTGAGGTCATCAAAGTCACATGAGGGAAGGGCGGGATCTGTTGTTCTAGGTTTCTGTGAATGCTGACTGCCCATGACCAAAAGCAGAAACTGGGAAGGGCTGGGCCATTGATGGGTCAAAGTGACAAGTTAAAGTAGAGGGCTGGCATCATGCAACCTATGATGCCAGTTGGACTGGATGTTTAGTGGGTGTTTAGACACCTAAGATTTATTGATAGAACAGAAATTAATTAGTATGAGCTCGATGTGCTTTAGCATTCTGCACATTAGGTCAGAGGAGTCCTGGCCTTACAGTCTGGCTTGAGTGGGGAATTTGGAGGGGACCTTTTTAGAACATGACTGGTTCTTAATCTCATTGTTTTCCACCAGCTCCACTTTATCCTGCACATGAGGCCAAGCACGTAGCATCCTTGGCAAGTATCAGCCTAGCGCACCTGCGTGCTTGTGTAGACATGAAGGAGTTCTATCTACCACAGTCAGCACACAGGGAAACTGGGCCATGAGGAATGCCTGCCTTCGGGTACTGCATGCTAACCACAGATCAACACACAACTCCATGTTATTAGTTACATATGAAGCTAAAGAATACACCAAAGCTATCTAAGGCCCAAAAGCAGAGTAGCCGCTGAGGATGTACTTGAGCTGGAGGACAGTGGGAGTCCTCTGGGGTGCTGGAAATGTTCATGGTCTCAATCTGGATAGTTGTTACCTGGGTCCATCCTTAGGCAAAAATTAATTGAGTTGTAACTTTAAGAACTGCAAATTTGATTGAAGTAAGTTATAGGTTAATAAAAAGTTTCCAGAAGACAAGAAGCAAACAGGACAAAGAAGGGCTTGCCCTAGAATCTGTTCATGTCTAACCACCGCATGCTGCTCTTCCTCCAACCTCCAGCCCCAATCATTGCCGCATCCTGCCCAGTGGCATCTAGAGGATGTTGGCTACTCATGACAGCAAGCCAGGAGCCAGTGAAGGGTCGGGGATACTGACTCTTCAAACATTGGGAATCCAAAAGTGTGACGTGGACTGAAATTTTCTAGAAAAATACAGAACAACGTTCTGTATCATTGGCATCCTTGGTGACCATTATCAGCTACAAATGAATCAAGCAGGCCACAGAAATCCGTGGACTTGACATTTTGAGGGGAAATGGAAGCGTAACCGAATGGCGTTTGCTTTTCTTGTTAACACTCTGCTTTACTTACTGGAGCCTCTTCTTGGAGATTTCGTAATGTGCCCTAGACTGTGGAAGACTCTGATAAGGGGCTGGGAATATAGCTCAGTTGTAGAGTTAGTTACCTAGTGTACACAAAGCCATAGCTTCAACCCCCAGCCTGTGTAAACCAGGCATCGTACCACATGCTTGTAACCCTAGCATTTGGGAGATGGAGGTATGAGGATCAGACGTTCAGGGTTATCTTTAGCTACATAGTGAATCTGAGGCCAGCCTGGGTTGCAAGAAACCCTGTCCCCCAAAAAAAAGAAAAATCCAGTAAGTCCTAATGCAGAGAGGTATGTTTGGTTTTATTTAACACAGTGTTGGTACATGTGTGTTTGCCCCAAGGCTGTCATTCATTTTCTTTCTGCTTGTCCCCTGCCTTGTTAAACCATCAATCCTCACTCTTCTAGCAGCTACCTTGATGCTACCCTCTCTCATCTCAGTCCAGGCCCCATTTAACTCCAGATCTTCACTGCCCATAGTCTTCAGTGGATGGTCCACAGTGCGACAGAGTGGAGATCTACAAAGGTTCAGAGGTTCTGAATTCTCCAGACTTGAAACCCAAACGCCACGGATCTCTGAACATTAAAGATGCAGAATCTTTAGTGATCTGTTGCCAGAAACAAAGGGACAAAGTAACGTGCACAAAAATCTCCAGTCCCCTGGGAACAGCACGAGCGGTCTAGTTTGAAGCTCTTTCTCCATCATTATTGTCTCTTCGCCTCTCTGAGTCTCCCCCAGTTTATCCGCTTACAAAAAGGGACAGTGTGTCTGTGAGGTTGCTGGAGTACTCAACCAACGATGCTAGCAAATATACAGTACCTTTCACCCACCGCTCACCTCGGCGCCTCTGTTTATCCGTTAAACACTCTCCTCTTCTCCCACTTCCACTCACATCCATTAAGCTACCACAGTCTCCATGTAAACAACTGAGTCCACATCTATTGGGTATGCTCCGTCCTGCCTAGCCCGTTCACAGAGAATCCTCCAGAAGGAGGGAGCTGGCCCCCTGCTTTCCACGGGATAGGCAGTTGGTCTATTGTGGAATCGTTTTTTTTTTTTCAAAGACAATAGCATCTCAAAGGAGATGCTACAAAATGAGGTCACTGGAACTGAAAAGAGGCTCCTTGACCTCTGATCCTTCGTTTCCTCTCCCACTAAATAATGGTACCCACCAATACCTGTGTACACAGGGATACGTGAGCACCTGGCTTCTAACCAAACTGCTTTACCCAAGGAAGATTCAGGAAGAAGGGAGAATCATTTCTTAAAGCAGAAACTATGCACACAATGACAGCTGTGACAGTGTGCAGGGACCACTGGAGTCTGCACCCTTGCCCAACACTAGGCAGCAGCTAATGAATGAGTAAACAAAGCTGGATGACTTCTAGTACCTTTCCAAACTTAAAATTCTCTCATCTGGGCACATGCTAATACTCCTCGGAGAGGGCACTTCCCACTGTGGCTTGCTTTCTTCTCTGTAAAGTTTACACCCTGATAATTCATAGTGAGATGGCTTCCATCCTTACCACACATTCTACCCAGAACACTGCCTACCCACCCCCGTCATCACCGCAAGTCTCTTGGATCCTCAGTCCACCCATTTGTAAAATGGGAGGGACGCTGAACTATTCTGAGGCAGCTTCCGGGCAGTAACTTGGACCCTATGTGTTCCTTCGGCGCAGAAGAGTCTCCCCGTTCTTAAGGTGTCAACGATGCCTGAAAACCAACACTAAAGCCCCAGCCTCTGTGTGCTGAAGGAGATGCAGCTGAGGGATTGTGAAGGGCAGAGGTGCTGTCCCCTAGCCAGAGGGCCACTGCTCCGGAGAGAAGCTTCACAAGTCAAACCAACTTCTCCTGCTGACACCAAGCCAAGCAGGGTTGCGAACTGAGCCGAGATCTTTCTGCTCTGGTGCGGCAGGTGCGGGCGGATGCGGGCTGCTGACGCGGAGAAAGGAGCTGTGGCCCCAGTGCAAGCGGCAGCCCAGCCGGGGTGGGCTCTGGGAAGCACGCGGCAGGAAGACCATAGCCTGGAGCAAGATCGGAGAGGACATCAGAGCAGCTTCTAACTCAGCCTCTGAGACTCCAGGCATAGGACCCAGCTGAGTCATCCCTACCCAAGAGACTCAAAAGCCCAGAGCCAGCCCCGCAGCCCGGGTCACTGTCGCCTGACCCTTTCTTCCCCTTCGGGTCCTCTGTTACCTCCTCCAGGCTTCTTCAACCAAAAGTGTCTCTCTCTGTCTCTGTCTCTGTCTCTGTCTCTCTCTCTCTCTCTCTCTCTCTCTCTGTCTCTCTCTCTCCTTTAGAAAAGCGTGCTTCCAAGGTGTTCCACAGTCCTGTTGAAAGGAGGCTCATTAAAGGATGGGAAGACCCGTCTTTGCAACCTGGAATCCCCCCCCCCATCCCTACCTCCACCACACTCATCCCTCACCCTTACCCTCACCCCTACATCTTCCGACCTTCTCCATTGTCCCACCTCCCATCTGTTCAGACCTTTTATAGCTCTCTGAGTGGCATCCGCCAGCTGCAGATATTTTAGAGAAGACAGAAAATGTCCCTTTGGGTCATGACCCTATGGTAGGGAAGTGTCACATTGCTGGACCTCCACACGTACACCCCAACACCCACCACCACCACCACCACCCTCTCAAGGTCAGAATGCAGGCTGTATCTAATGACACATGTCTCTGACCCGGTGAGGTGATTTGCATGGCTTGCTGTACCTCCTGTCTTATCATGGCAACTCATTGTAGAAAGTTGACACCCCCCCCCCCAGGAGGAACAAGCCAGTAGGATTCTGGAGGGTGGGGGAGGGGTATCAAGTCACTCTCCTCAATTCAGTTCCTAAGGACTGTTGGAGCACTTGGGGACGGTCACTGTCACTTTATCACTGTCACATTATCATATTAAGAGCTACCGTTTACTGAGTACTTCCTGTGTGTCAGGTCCCGTGCTAAATGCTCACAAGCATCATTTTAATATAAGCCTTACAGCAACCCTGCCTCTGTTACTCCTGTGTATGACTCCTGAGTGAGGAAACAGAAACACAGAGATTGAACAGTTCGCCCCAGGTTGCCTCTCATGGTGGAGTTACATTTGACATAAGGGATAAGAAAGTTGCCTTCGGGTCTTTGCTATTTTTTGTGTGTGTGGACGTTTCGTCTGCGTGTGCATCTGTGCACCACATGAATGCAATGTCCATGAAGACAAAAAGAGGGCACAGGATGCCCTGGAACCAGAGTTATAGACTGTTGTGAGCTACCATATGGGTGCTGGGAATCGAATCCAGTTCCTCTAGAAGTTATATTAACCCCTGAACCATCTCACCAGCAAACACCCACACACACACACACACACACATTGTTGCTGTACCTCTGTGTGAACTTGGGCAAGTCATTGAAACATCCGCTTTGGACCATATGTGCATATGAGCATTTTTCTGGTAAGAGCAGGCTTGGTTTTCATTAACACAGAAGAAATCATTACTGGATTCCACAAATAGAATCACGACTTATCGGGGCTGTCTCATCCTTACGTCCCTGTTCTGCTGCACAGCCAACCCCAGGTCCTCTTCTAACACAGGCTTGAACACATCAGCTGTGGGCTGCTGCTACCCTGAGCCAGAATGCCCTGTGTGGCTCGGGGCGTGGCCAGCTCTTCCAGCATGCCCGCATACCCAGATAGCCATCACAGGAAGCGTGGCCTTGGGATCATCAGATTCATCCTCCACCTGCAACACCTCAGCATTTTTACTTCGCTTTTGAGTTTCACTCTAAGTTTACACTGAGACCCGAGAAAAGATTTCAGGATCTTTTTGGTTTTTTTTTTTTAAGTTGTACTAGAAAAAGAATGGCGGTCATAGAACTTCTGGTAGGCGTGGGGTGAGGCGGTGCTCATTGTTTTTTCATATCTATCTTTTTTATATTGTATTTGCTAGTCTGGAGCACATAGCATAGACAAGACAGACCAGGATCCTGGCTTCCTGGCAAGGACAGGCCACTCTGAAAGAGAAATGCCAGGCAGAGGCACATAGCGCTGAGAGTCGGAGAGTCGGAAAGGGCTTCATGAAGACATGGATTGTGAGCCCTTCCTGAAGGGTGAAAAGGAACCTGTCAGTGGAAGATGTGGGTCAGAGGGCTGGGAGAGCATTCCAAACAACAGACAGAACCTTGACTAGGCCCTTGTCCGTGTGTCTTCACTCATGAGGCCCGCTGCTCGCTTGTGCTCTATTCTGATCTTTTCTATGGCTTTCTTCTGAATAAAGTTATCTCACTACTATTAAAAAAAAAAAAAAAAGGCTGGTGAGAAGGCCCATGAAGAATTGGAGCTAATGGGATACTAAAGACTAAGGGCCGTGTGGACTAGAGTAAAGAGAGACAGGAAATAAGTGCCGATGGTAGCCAGGCCCCTGCTGGCAAGTGCTCAGGGTCACCAGTGGTTCTATTTGCTGGCTGTGTGACATTGGCAAGTCAGGGAACATCTCTGAGCTTCCATTTCCTTGAACCTGGAGGGTTTGAACTCGATTATTTTCACGATCCTGTGATTTCTGTGACTTCAGAGAAAGTGAAGCAGTCAGTGCCAAAAAGGACAGTTTGGCAACTTGCTGCAGCCTGTTGGTGAGGCCTCAGTACTCTCCTGTTGAACACCCAGGACCTCATAGAACAGAGTGTCAAGCAAGGCCACCCTGCGACTGTGATAAAGGCAGAGCGAGCCACTCTGCAATCGTGCCTGAGTGCACAGAGCAACATTAACATCATTCAATCAATAGAAACGACTCATGATTTTCCTAGCTTGGCTTCCCGTGTGCAGCAGCTGCTTCTTTACAATTCCAGCCCCAGCCTCGCACTAGCCTTCCTTCCTTCAAGACAAGAGCTATTAAGATTGATTGACAGATTAAGATTGATTGACAGCTGCTTCTGACAGCATGCAAAGACCAGCTTCTGTAAACCCTCCCACAAATCACCCAACACAAGCTCCAGTCCTCTATCAGGATGTTCAACCTGCAGCCCATAGGTCATATGCGTCCCAGAATATCTATGAGTATATTTGCAGATAACAACAACATATCACCATGTCAATGAGATGGACTCCCCTGCAAGCCCTTTCTAGCACCTTCTTCATGAACTGCCACACAGCTGTCCTCTTCTGCCGTTAGTAAGAAACCTAATTGATCCAAGCTCACCAGTGGTACAGTGCATGGCTGGAAGTATGCCAGCATGGGGCTGGGTGTGCCAAGCTGTGCGTCCCTTCATGTCCCACCTCTTGCCTCAGCCTGTTTCCACCTGTCCCGGCAGCCTCTATTTAAAGGACATTGACTCCAGTCTGTCCTCTCTGATCGCTCTCCCCTAGTCTCGCCACAAGGACCCTGCTCTGTGTCTCGGGGTGTTACTAAGAAGAAAATGAGGAAGAGAAACACAGGAAAGCAACTTCAGCGGGAGGTTTTCTGAGAGCAGAATTAAAACCAAGAGTGAGCGGCTTTTCTCTCCTCTCTGTAGACACAGCTTATCTCTTGTGTGCCTACTACCCCCACCCCACCCCGATCTAGGTCATGCCTGGGCTGCTTGAGAAGTGGCATTTCTGCTTACCAGCCAAAAACTCCATCAAGCAAACTATCCCTTTAGGTCATTTACTGGAAGGCAACCCGTATACATAGAACTGGCCCTCTGGGCAATCTCCAAGGGGCAGGTGAGTCAGATCCGCAGCTTGATTTCCCCCTCTCTAGCCCAAAGGCTTTCCAGTGATGGGGGAGGTGTGTGTCCCAGCTCATGATCCTACTCTGTTCTGTTCTTGTCAACAAATAGTAAACAAACCCAGGTCCCAGGTGCCTGGAGTCAGATGACAACCAGCAGAAAGAGCTGACCTTCGTCCCTAACCACGGCCAGACCATCAAACTCATCCCTCCTATTGAGACTCCTGGTAAAATGGACTCCTGCATTGCAAAAAGTACAGCTGTCTCCAGGTCATTAATTGTCAGAGCTGGGTTGTCTGGCGTGTGACAAAAGTAGGTTTTGTGCCCAGCTCCATGCAGGCCTCGGCAGACTCTTCTGCAATGAGGCAACTTGTAAACATTTTAGACTTGGTGGACCAGTCAACCTTTGCCATAAGCTACTCCACTCTACCTTGCAACACAAAAACAATCATAGATGTTATGAAAGGAAGCCGGCAGCTTGCTTGTGTTTTAACGGACAATGTTGTTTACACCAACATGTCACCCAAGCTGTATTGAGTCCCGGTCTGATGAAATCAGCACAAAGTAATCCCAAACTAGGAAAGGGCATGCCAACCTTTGGGTTTGACTTTTAGACAACTTACAGAGAGTTTAGGAGAAGACCTCAAAATCAGTTTGGAAACTTCTGGAAGACGAAAGAAAAACAGGGATGGAGGGAAGCGAGAAGGGGAAAATCCAATCTTATTTCAAAGGGGAGTGGAATCCAATGCAACAGCTCCCAACAAGGCCTCTGAGCAGCAGGGCCACCTTGTGACTCTGGGAGGCTGGTCATCTGCACTGATGCTGGCCAGCGGTGACCTCTGTGCCTCACAGAGGCCAGGAGCAGGCAAGGCAGAGAGACAGAGCACACGGGTAAGCACAGAATGCAGAATGCTAGAAGGCAACCCTGATAGGCCCTAAGAAGGACTCCTGGGAGGCCAGATGGGGCAGGAAGCGATGGGCAGGGCTTTGCAAAAGGGTCTGCTAAAAGTCCCACTTAAGAGTCTCAGGCCGTCCTATTTGGGACCAATGGATAAACTGTGAAAAAAAAGAAAAAAAGATGTAGTCATTTTCCAGAACTGAGAAAGGGATTTAATAATGAGATTCAAGTTACAAGTAGGACCTCATGAGACTTCTGGGAAAGGGTGGAGGAGGGTGACAGCCTCACAGGTAAGTCCCTTCCCTTCGGTGGCAGCTTCCCTTCGGCTGTGGCTGCAGTGGGGAGGGGGGTGGGGGAGTGGAAGTTGCCTCCTGTGGGCAGTAGCTGTGTCTCCTTAGCTCACAGAAATTCAGAAGGCTGAGGCGCCCCGATGCTTTTCTGAGTGGCTTCCTAGAATGCAGTTTCACAGGGTTGAGCAGCTGGCCACACGACAGAGATTTTGGGGAAATCGAAAAGTGGATTGACACCAGCAGGAAAATCTAGTGTCCCCAAGGTGCAGTTTTTGCTTTGCAGAGTACACTGGGAAATTACAGTGCTGGAAGGAAAAGACTCATTTAAAACAAAATAACAAAGAAATTATTCTTAGATTCAGGGGGCTCTTAGAGTATGACCACGGGAGGATGGATGAGAGATAATTTAGCTGAGATTCTCAGACATGAACGTGCATCAGTTACGTTGCAGAGGGCTTCTTAAAGCTCAGGGCCTCCCAGTTCAGGGGATGCTCGGGACCAGGAAGCCACAAGGCTAACCAGTTTCCATGCTTGCTACTGCAGCTCCAAGAACTGTATGCTAAAATTCACTGCACCCAACCTGGTGACCGCAGCTCTTTAACATTAGCTTTCTGAAAGTGGATGTCCTTTAAGCTGGGGCCATGCCTCAGCAGCAGAGTGCTTCCCAACATGGCTAACGCCCTAGGTAGATTCCTAGTGCTGGGAGGAAAATGCTTTTCCATTTGCTTTCAAGTCAGCTTTATCTAGGGAAGGCACAGTTGGGACTTCCCTCCTTCAGGACCACCTCAGTGTTGTCACTAATGGAGACTGGTCATGGAGGCCACTGATGTACTCCAGGATTTGGTTTCTCCGTTTGGTTTGTTTGTTTTAAAGGGTGGTTCTAGGTACTCCTGAGAAAATCTGGAGGGGCCAGCTAATAAGTCTATGACTCTTTCCCGACAGGGAGAGATGTTCCTTTCAAATTGGGAACAATATTCAAAACGAATTTAACCAAGAGACACGGTTCCTCAAAAATAAAATCAGACTCAGTTTTACCAGTTGCAGTGTGGTATATTTGGAGATTAAAACACCAACATAGATTCCAAAAGGACTTCCCAAGAAGGCATACAAACTCACAGGTAGGGGTCGGGATGTGGGCTGCAATCTGTCACACTGTGACATCATAGAGAGCAGGCACATGCATGCCCTGAGATCTGCCACTCATGATTGTTAACATGCCCTAAAAGATGGCAGAAAGAAGGTACAGAGGGTCTACAGGTTATTAATAGAAAACTCCAGAAAAAACTATGAAATAACTTGAGGTTTCTGAAAATAAAGGCCCTTGAGTTTTTGGGCCTGGAACAAGGAAACTGATTTGATTCTACAAAATGAGCATTTTGTCTCTGGGGTTTTTGTTTGTTTGTTTGTTTTTGTTTTTTCACTACAGTAATAACCGAGCCAAAGAAACAGCCTTAATTTTAAAAGAGATGTGATTTTTTTTTTTTCAGAGCTGAGGACCGAACCCAGGGCCTTGTGCTTGCTAGGCAAGCGCTCTACCACTGAGCTAAATCCCCAACCCGAGATGTGATTTTTATATAACTTTTCAAGCAATGTTTTATATATTCTTTCATAATTTCATACACATATAAAATAGACTTTGATCCTGTTTCCCCAAATAGGAATATGTGATTTAAGGCCTTAAAATTCTGCACAAAGTTAGTGACATTTACATATGTCAAACGCCTTACATTTTCTTAGAGGTCTTAGGTGGAAGTGATGATTGAAAGATCTCAAATGCCCTTTAGAGGAAACATAAATGAGTACCCTGTGCTCTAGTCACATAGTGAAATATACCGCAGGCCAAACCATGCTTGCAGTGGAAACATATAGTGAATTTTCTGAAGTGAAACAAAGTATCAGAAGATTATACACAGTACAAAGTTTAAAATAATAAAAATGCTCAAGGACTTTGGGGGACACAGGTAAACAGTGTTAAATATATAAACAATATAACAATATAAAAAGAAGGCAGATAAATAAAAATGAAATCTGGAGGAAAGTGGGTGGAGTTACAAGTTATTCCAGGAAGGGAGGTAACCCAGGCTCAGAAAGACAAATGGCATCTACAGAGCCGAACCTTGAACCTCTAAACCTCTAACCGGAGGAGGTAAAGGGGCCCACAACACTGGGGATCAGAGAGGCTCTCACGAAGGGGAAGGAAGGAGACATAGAACAAGAAGGAGGAGCCAAAAGTGTAGCAGGAAAAGGGGTCAGGGAGGTGAGAACCAACCACCAGGAAACATGTCTGGAAATCCATATGCAAACCTGTTGTTTTGTAAGCTAACTTTTAAAAAATAAAGTGTAGAGCCAGGTGGCGCCTTAATCCCACATTCAGGAGGCAGAGGCAGGCAGATTTCTGAATTCGAGGGCAGCCTAGGCTACAGAGAGAACTATGTAGTGAAACTCAGTCTCAAAATTTAAAACTATCATTTAAAATAATGGCTGGGAAAGTGGGGAGGGCTGGAGAGATGGCTCAGCTGCTAAGAACAGCGGCTGCATTTCCAGGAGGCCTGGGTCTGATTCCCAACACCCACATGAAAGCTCACAGCTGTCTATAAGGCCTGCTCCAGGAGACCTGACATCCTCATCTGGCCTCTGAGTGCACCAGACATACGTGCATTGCAGATATACATGCAGGCAAAACACCCATACACATAAAATAAAGTAGGAGGAAAACTGTTTTAAAAGGAGAACACAGTGAGTGACAAACCTAAACCATCTGGGTCTGTCTGTGTAAGCACACTGTGACTTTCAGAACCTCTTAGCCTGAGACCATACCTCACTGCTGACAGACACGGGGCTGTGTTACGCAATGGAGAAGAAAAGCTAACAGGTTCCACATTCCCACATGGTTGAGTCTCGCTAACATAGTAAGCCAAAGAAGCCAGACACAAAAGAAGGAAACCTAAAACTGAGGGGAAAGCTTCCTGTTGGAGAGTTTGCTGAGTGTGTGTGCGGCCAAGGGGGTGGAATACACAGTTCCATCCACATGAAGGTCAAAGCTGGAGAAGCCAGTCTGGTGGTGGAGGTCAGCCCTAGTCCCCCAGGGGAGCATCGTGACTGGGGAGACGTGGGCCAGACTCTGAGATTCTGGTTCTAGCTCTTAGCCTGAAGCCAGCTCCACAGATGTTTTCAAATCCACTTATGGTTGTGCCCATGTCTGATGTCTGTCCTATTTCAAATAAAAGTTTATTTCAAGGGAGAGTGAAAGATAAAAGGAGAAATATAGGCAATAAGGCAAAATGGAATGGAGATGTGAGGTGATATCCACAAGCATAGATTACCAAAACTACATCTGAAGGCTGTGCCATAGAACTAGGCAAAAAACCCTTCGGCTTTCATGTTTAATATTTGTGTTCATCTGTTCAGCCATTTTTGATGTGTGTGTATGTATGTGCATGGGCAAGAATGTGCATGCAGGTACCTGCAGAGGCCAGAGAAGGTGCTGGATCCATTGGAGCTAGAGTTACAGGTAGTCATGAGTCACTTACCATGGGTGCTGGGAACCAAACTAAGGTCCTCTGGAAGAGTGCTCTTAATTGCTGAGCCATCTCTCTAGCCCCATAAGCATTCTCTTAGTAACATTTTACAGTATATCATTTCTGTTTTTGAAAGTAATGTAGGCTGGTGGAGCATGGGTGTGGTGGTTTGGATAGATATGGCCCCCTCATGTGTTTGAATGCTTGACCCATAGGGAGTGGCACTATTAGGAGGTGTGGCCTTGTTGGAGTAGATGGAGCCTTGTTGGAGGAACTGTGTCACTGTGGGGCGGGCTTTGAGGTCTCAAATACGCAAGCTCTACCCAGCGTGGTACACAGTCTCTTTCTGCTGCCTGCCGATCAAGATATAGAACTCTTAGCTCCTTCTCCAGCACCATGTCTGTCCACACATTGACATGCTTCCTGCCATGATGATAATAGACTAAACCTCTGAACTGTAAGCCAGCCCCCAATTAAATGTTTTCCTTCATAAGAGCTGCCATGGTCGTGGTGTCTCTTCACAGCACTAGAAACCCTAACTAAGACAGAAATTAGTTCCAGGAGTAGGGTATTGTGATGATAGGCCTGACCATGTTTTTGTTTGGAGGAATGTGGACTTCAGGAGTTTGGATTAGGAAAGCAGTTGAGTGCTTTAAGTGGTGCTTAATGAGCTATCCCAGTAGGAACACGGAAGACAGTGGTACTAAGGGTGATTTGAACTGTGGGGCCTGACTCAAGAGGTTTCAGAGAAGACTTTTAGTGTGTAGCCTAGAGATCGTTCTTGTGATACTTTGGTAAAGAATGTGGCTGCTTTTTGCCCTTGTCCAAAGAGTCTGCCTGAGGCTAAAGTGAAGAGTTTTGGATCAGTTCCACTGGCAGAAGAAATCTCAAAACAGTCTAGTATTGACTCTGTTGTGTGGTTACTAGTGGTTACTCCTATGAAGATTTATAATGAAAAGGAGCAAGCTGAGCAAGGAAAAATACAGGACATACAGATTAAGAAAAAATGGGCACCACGAAATGGAATGGAACTAAATCCTAAATTCAAGGAGATAAATGGATTAAGAAATGGCATAAAGGAACTGGTGACCTTGGGGCAAGACCCCACCCAGCTGAGCTTCTAATTTCTAAAAAGGAATTAAAGATGCAGAATTTGGAGTTTGCCCCGCTGGTTTTCAGTCTTGCTTTGGTCCAGTATTTCTTCCCTATACTCCCTTTCCTGCATTTTGGAATGGTAATGTATATCCTGTGCCGTTATATGGAAGTATGTGATCTGTTTTTTTTATTTTGATTTTATAGGGGATTACAGTTAAGAGACTGCATGATTCTCAGCAGAGACTTTGAATTTTGGGCTTTAAAACAGTGTTGAGACCATGAGAGACTATGGGGACTTTTGAAGTTGGACTAAATGCATTTTGCTTTATGTTATGGCTACAAGCCTAAGGGGGCAAAGGAGTGGGATGTAGTGGTTTGAATAGGTATGTTCCCATGGACTCAGGTGTTTGAGCTTGGCCCCTAGGGAGTGGCACTATTAGGAGGTGTGGCCTTGTTGGAGTAGGTGTGGCCTTGTTGGAGGAAGTGTGTCAGGTTTTAAGGTCCCCTATGCTCAAGTTAAGCCCAGTGTGGTAGACAGTCTCTTTCTGCTGCCTGAAGATCGAGATGTAGAACTCTCAGCTCCATCTCCATACCTTGTCTGTCAGCACGTCTCCATGCTCCCCACCATGATGAAAATGGACTCAATCTCTGACACTGTCAGCGAGCCACTCCAGCTGAATGTTTTCCATTGTAAGAATTGCTGTGGTCATGGTGTCTCTTCACAGCAACAGAAACCCTAACAAACACAATAGGGTCAGCAAAGAAAACCAAGCCCCGGCAGCCCACAGAAAGTAATACATGTTTATTTCTCTTAATTTCACAAGAAACAATCGAAGTTCAGCATTCCATCAGCACGGTCTAATCACTCTTGGTGTAATAAACTCTTCTTAGAATTTTTAAAGGGTTTTTTAAATATGTTTATATGGCATAGGATGGAAGGGAAACACGATGTGGTGACTCTATGGTTCATGATTCGTGGCCTCCTAGTGGGAGGAGAAACAGGAGAACTCTTTGTCCAGGGCAGTAGATTCATCATAAAAATAACAAAGAAATACAAATGGGAGGCAGGGATTACCAACCGAGGATTATGCTTAATCCAGTGGTATACCTGCAGTCCAATTAAAATGAAAGGCGATCTCATAGTGAGTAGATTTGATGCTGTAACTGAAAGAAGCTTAATCTTCTAAGACTCAAACTGGTATTTTTAAGAAATGTTTCAGTAACTCACCCAGTTCTATCTAGGGACTGGCCATCTGCAGAGTCCATGCCAGAAACCCCCATAATATTTTCTACTCTTAAAATTCAGGAGCAGAGAGTCCTGGTCATGTTTTAGCCTTGAACTTACACACCTCACAGCTTCCATTGAAATATATATATATTCTGTTTTCTTGAGAGCATCATGAGCTTTTCCTACAGCACTTGTGTTCTGGGCACGCGGCATGTGGATGTGCACTCAACAGTCACATATATGCAGCCTCCACCTTGTAGACAGAGCCAGGACTGCCTGTCAGGACTCTCCAAAGGCAGAGTCGATGAATTTCAGCACCCTCACCCCGCTCCTCTCCTTCATCTGCTTCATCTGTTTTCTCTCTCAGGTGCTCCATATCCTAGGCTGCTCCTCCCAACTGTTCATTCGTCTCCCTCCCTTCCTGTAGAGTTTTCCAGTGACTAACAGGAACCCAGCTCAGCTGGTTTTTAATCACACTCCTGTCCTTGCATTTTTCCAACTCAATTAAGCCATTACCAGGGCTAAATGAGGCATGGCCTCTCCAAAAGTCACACCTGTCCTCAGGGAGATTGGGTGCAGAGGCGGGGTGGGGTGGGGGGAATCAAAACTTGTGCAGCTGGCCAGCTGGAGGCGGCAGAGTATGACCTGGCAGTTTGTGCTCCCTACAGCGCTGAAAGAGACCCCATTGTAAACCAAGAGATGTAAACCAAGAGACAGAAGAAATGAAGACCGACCTAGGACTGGGGACAGTCATGGCTGATGGGGGATGGTCACATTGATGGCAGATAGGATGTCCCTTCCTAATTCTTAGGCAACAAGTGTGTATAGAAGCCCTTAGCATGGACAGTCCTCGGCAAGAGTTAGGAAAGCTGTAACCAGAGCCAGGTACACAAGTTTGCTGATTGTTATTTGAACTCTCGAAGTTATTTTTCCCTGTTCATCCTCACTAATGCATCCTTTATCCTTCCCACGATGGTAGTCCAAACCTCACCGGTTGTGCTCCACAGTCCGTGGGACAGAGAACAAAGATTACAATAACCAGGGAGAAATCCGGGTGCTCAGCCTCGAAAGATAGGTGACATCCATTGGAAATCAGTTCGGCTTTGTAAATATTTTTTCCTCCATATTCTTTCATAGACGATCTAGAAATTCTATTTCTAAAACCCCAAAATTGAGAAATTCTAGTTTTTGAGCATGCCGTGCCTTAACTGTATGGAGATGTTTTGCATTCAGAAGATCTGTGCCTGGGTTTTCTCTGGTGGACAGAGTCATTTGGCTGGAGAATTAATTACCCGGCTTCCAGAAATGTTGAAACCAAAGGGAGGTAAGAGAGGGCTTGCTTTACTTTGGTGAAAACTGAAAGTCGAAATGTTGGTGATGAGCCTGTCTTTATCCTCAGCCACTTGATCTGGACTGTGGACCTTAGATGAGCCAAGGACCTCCTATTTTTTTTCACACAAAGGCAAGTTCAGCAGATATCTTTTTAAGTATCCATTCAGCTTCAGGTCCACTGTTCAATGCTGTAGACACAACTGAGATCATGAAGAAGTCCTGCCCCCAAGAGTCCTTAAGTCATGTGGGGCGGCTGCTTTCCCTATTCTGTGTTCAAGCTGCCTGACCAGCCACACCTGGTCTGTACTGGCTACACTTTAGCAAATATTTGTGTATCATCCACTAAGTCTCAGATGTGGTACTTGGTGGTACTTTGTGGTAGACTACAACAATGAGAAAGAGACAGGCCCTGTCCCCAATATGCTGGGTGTCATTCAAAACTATGACTCAATCCATTCCCAAAGCTATCACCAGAAACCATCACTCGGTCTGTGCTGGCTCTGGCCTTAGTTCTTAATTCATTATAATAATTGCACTGTTGTGATTATAATCATTTTCTGTCTCCTTTTAAAACATGAGTACCTTGAAGGCAAGAATTTCACATTTCTTTCTCTAGTGTCTTATAGACCGTGGCGTCTAACACAAGGAGAGTCAAAAAATGTTCCTTGAGTGAAAAATCACCCCCTAGAAATCCCATAGCCCAGTCTGCTCTCATCTCCCTCCCACATCTCTTGGGTAAGGAACTCAATGAGAAATCACCTGTCTGTCCCGAAACACCCTTCCTGACATCCTCCTGATGGCGAGGACCTGCTAAACCATGGAAGCAGCTGCTTCCAATATGTGTCTGCCAGTTAGAAAAAACAAAAACAAATATTAGCATTGGCTTTGTTTTTGATGCTGTTTTGGAGGAAGGCAAACAGGACTGATGATTTAAATGGAATAAACTTAGTGTAAAGAGAACAAATGAGCCTATGACCAGGATGGGTACTGTTAGGAATAATTAGTTAGGGAAAAAAATGCAGAAAAACGGTGCCTTCAGCAAGTCAGAAACGTGTTTCTCTGCCACATGAGGGATCAGTCCAGTGGTGACATTCTGCTCCATGAGAGTTTACAAGCCAGCATTCCCTAGAGTGTGGCTCCGGGTTCCAGGGGGACCTCAGCTGTCACATCCACCTCCATGCAGCAGAGCAAGGGAAGCAGAATCGGGGGTGAAGAACCCGCTCCACACAGCCGAGCAAGGCTTGCAAAGATGCACTGCAAAGGGACAAGGCTGAGGCTGGAACCCAAGGATGGTGGGACAGGCCCATAAGCCTTGAGGCTGAGGCAGGAGAATCTCAAGTTTGAGGACAGCCTGGGCTACATAGGGAGTTCTAACAAGACCTGTTTCAAAAACTAAACACTAAAAATTCCCTCACACTGGGAAGGCAAGTCAGGGGAAAAAAATGTATAAATTCAGGTAAAAAAAAAAATTGACTTTAGATGCCCTTGGAAATTTGGTGAGTTTCCAATTTGGGAGAAGATGGGAGAATTAGGTAGATTCTGGGGGGATTTAGGAAGAAGGCTCCATGGTGGTCCTGTGTGAAGGGTGATCATGGGAGGGCCGGGAAACAAGGATGAGTCCTCAGCTTGTTTCTTGGTGGGTAGGAAATCATTTTCTGTAATATAAAACAAGCAATTTTGGGGGGAGGGGAATTTAGGGCATGCTAGGATGAAGCAGCTTGGGAGGGACATCCGGATGAAGATGTCCAGTTGACAGTACAGTCCTTGGCCCTGAACTTGAGAAAAGACTACATTGATATATTGAGCCAACATCAAAAAGCAGCCGGTATTTGACCCCCACAGGAGGGATCTGCTGGGATGGGCACAGCACAGGGTTCTCAGCAGGCTGATCAGGCTACAGCAGAAAGGCTTCCTCGGAACCTGTGACTGATTTAAAATGAACCTGAATCCTTTACCACTTTTTCCTGAAAAAAAAACAAAATGATACAGCTTTATATGGACATATAAAATAGTCACACAAATAAAATCTTTATTGATAATAAATCAGAAATAAAGGTATCTAAAGCAGTTATTTAATGTTCTAGTTTCATCCTGTTACTGTGAAACAAACAAACAAACAAAAAACCTCACACCTTTAATCCCAGCACTCGAGAGGCAGAGCCAGGCGGATCTCTGTGAGTTCGAGGCCAGCCTGGGCTACAGAGCGAGTTCCAGGACAGGCACCAAAACTACACAGAGAAACCCTGTCTTGAAAAAAACAAACAAACAAACAAACAAGCCACTTAGAGGAAGAAAGGGTTTATTTCATCTTACACTTGAAGATCAAAGTCCGTCACTGAGGGACGTCAAGGCAGGACCTCAAGCCAGGAACCTGCAGCAGAAACATGAAGGAGTGCTGCTTACAGGCTCCCTGACAGGGTCATAATTAGCCAACTTTCCTCTACAGCCCAGGACCACCTACCTATGAAGGGTGCCATTCTCAGTGGGTGGGGCCCTCCTGCACTAATTAATAATCAAGACAATCCCACGTGGATATGCCCACAGGGGATCTTATATGGGCAATTTCTAAATCAAGACTCTTCTTAAATAACTCTAGGCTATGTCAAGTTGGCAATTAAGGCTAACAGAGAGCCGGGCATGGTATTGCATACCTTTGATCCTACCTCTCGGGAGGCAGAGGCAGGTGAGTCTCTGTGAGTTTGAGGCCAGTCTGGTCTACATAGAGAGCTTCAGGCCAGCCAGGCCTATAGAGAGATCCTGTATTTAAAAAAATACTATAAGACATTTAGTATGCATATAATTTTAACATGTATTAAAGACAACAGAAATTTGCATACTAATAAGATGGATGTGCTTGTTTATTTTTACATAAAAAATTAAATCTCAGCTAAAAAAACGATGCCTCATCTTCAATGTTCTTCAGAGTTCATTGATACTTGATTTATAATCATCAATGCTGAGCATGCCACTTCGTATAAATATGTGGTACAAAATGGTGGAAGTCTGTTTAGGACCATTTCAGAAATTGTTGAAAATTTGCCCCAACCCCACACCAAAATCTGTTGAATGTTTGTTTGTTTGTTTGTTTGTTTGTTTGTTTGTTTTAAGACATTCAAGACACAATACAATCTGAAGATACAACGACTGATACATGCCAAGGAACGGCAATAGACATATTAAATACGTCTGTTTTCCTCTACTAAACCCCTATGTTTAAGAGCAGAAAACTTGGGATGTTTAACAAGACACTGCAGCTCATACACACAATCACCTTAAGAGAAGGCCTTCCTGGGAGTGTTAGGTTGTCACCTGGTGTGATGGCATGCTAGCACCAAAGTACTTGTGTGTTCAGAACCAAGGCTGTGGTGAAGTCACATGACACAGCGTGGGCAGGTGCTACCAGAAGCACCTCAGATCCATCATGCATTTGATCTGGAATTAATTTCTGGCCAATGTTTCTTCATAAAATCTTTACTATTGCCAAAATTTGTTTTCCTTTTAAAATTGAACTCAGGGGTTAGAGGGAGGGTATGTTTGCCACTGCACATGTTAAGATCAAAGGACAACATTTAAGAGTCCATTATTCTCCGCTTACAGGAATTGAACTCAGATCCTCAGGTTGTCATCTTGTGTAGCAAGCACTTTTGCTCACTGAGCCGTCTTGCTGGCCCTTGTCAAAATTTCCAGGTTCCCCCACATTCAATTACATGACCTGCTAAGTTACAACCCACCATGTAAGAGGCTGTGTTTGATACGAACTGTTCTTAAAAGCCTTGTAAATTGTTACATTACAAACTGGGGACAGAGATCTTAACTAAAAGGGGTGAGGCTATCAAAAGAAATGAGGAATGAGTGATCTTTTCTGACATTTTTGCTTGATCTGAAGTCAGATTTAAACTTAAATGTAACTTGTTCTGTGTTTTCTATAGAAACATACAGGGAATAAAGTATCATTGGTATTTTGAACTGAAGGAGCTGCTACTTAGCTACTTCCATGCATCCTTCATGCAGAAGGATGAGTGGCTTACAGTCAGCGGCTGCAGAGCAGGCCACGTTTATGGGTGGCCTCTTTAGAACGTGGCCTCTCAGAACTGGATACCGTCCTTCTGCAATGTGGGCAACTGAAATTTTCTGTGTCTCACACACAGTTCAGTAAAACTGTGATTCTAAGCCACGGAAATTCTGAGTTACCTCTGTCATGGTACTAAGATGGGATTTAGGTTTATCTGAAGCCATTTTGTCTCTCTCTCTTTTTTTTTTTAGAAAGCATTTGGGGCAGTCTCTACATGATGTCACTTCTCAGTACTGGAGGACCAACCACCCTACACTTCTGCCATGGAGAAGGCAGAAATGGAGACACAAACGCAACCACTTCTGTTCCATCAATAACCACTCTGTAGACATGTGTCCCCACCAGAAGGCGTGAACTGCACCAAGGGGGGGGAGTTCTCGTGCCCCCAGACCACTAGCACCTTCGACTGTCCCCCTAGGGAGAAGGCAGAGCCATGGCATCTTATAGCTGCTGTTTGGCCCTCTTGGCTCTCGCCTGGCACTCCTCTGCCTATGGGCCCGACCAGCGAGCCCAAAAGAAGGGGGACATTATCCTTGGGGGTCTCTTTCCTATCCATTTTGGAGTAGCAGCCAAAGATCAAGATCTGAAGTCAAGACCAGAGTCCGTGGAGTGCATTAGGTAAGGCAGGTTGCATTGGGGGTCTGTCCATCTCTGGGTGGATGGAGAAAAGCTGCCCCAGACCCAAAGGAACATTAAAAACCTTTTCTCTCTTTGAAAACAAAGGGTTATCATGCTGAGGCATATTGACTCCTCCCTTTTCTTTCCATAAAGAAGTCTTTTTCCAAAAAAAAATAAAATGCCAAGGGTATCCAATAGAAAACACCAGGCCTGCCTAGGGCCAATCATTTGGTAGCTAGAGAGCATCATTATCCACCTAGTGACAGCATCTGGCAGCATGTTGCTCAATGCAAGACTAAGAAGGAGCTGAGCAGGGTGGTACATACTGCAATTCCAGCAGTGAAGCTAGAGAATTGAGAGTTCTGGTTACATAGCAGAACCCTGGCTCAGTAGCAAGACCCTGGCTCAGTAGCAGGACCCTGGTTCAGTAGCAGAACCTTGTTTCAAAAATACAGACAAATAAAAAAGATAACAAGGGCTGGGAATTTCACCTAGTGGTACAGCCTTTTCTACAATGCACTTGAATTCTATCCTCAACACTGCAAAATGAATGAATGCATCCATTCATCAATTGAGTGATTAAAACTGTATAGAAGGAAGTCCGTTTTCGCTCTTGTAAACTTTCATAGTAAGTTTCCCTTGGACCCAGATCGCTCCAGTGATCTGTAAGTATCGGTTGCTTCCCCTTTTTCTGCTGTTCACCTTTGATACAGGAATTTAGTTAAGAGAAACAGTGTAGCCACTAAGACTCAAGCAAGCACTTCCCAAATACAGCCCACAGCATTTGAAATTTTTTCTGTTAAAAGGTCTTTCTCATAAAAAGCAGAGCCTCCTTCCTCTATCCTCTTGCCCACGCTACCCACCTTTGACCCTGTCTGCAAACCTGGGGTTGTTTTTAGGCTCCCACATACTAATATCCTTATCTAGTTACAGTGTCCTGGTGACTTTTCTTTTCTTTTCTTTATTCTTTTTTTTTATTAAGAGATTTTTCTAGTCACCCTATACACCAACCACAGATTCCCCTGTCCTCCCTCCTCCTGCCCCCCAGCATTCCCCCCCAGCCTATCCCCCACTCCTACCCCCTCCAAGGCAAGGCCTCCCATGGGGAGTCAGCAGAGCCAGGCACACTCAGATGAGGCAGGTCCAAGCCCCTCCTCCCTGCACCAAGGCCACACAAAGTATCCCACCACAGGCATCCGAATACCCTAACTGTCATCATAGAACCCTCATCCAGTGACTGAAGGAAGCAGATGAATCCACGGCTGACTTTTTTTTTTTTTTTAAGGCAAAGACTTGCTATGCAGCTCAGGGCTGGCCTGAAACTCATGACCTTTCTGCTCCAACCTGCCAAGAGCTGCCACTCACACAGGCCTGCACTACCACACCCAGCCATGGCTTCCCTTCACTAAAATCCTTCAACCAGCTACTGCCAACTTTATGTTAGAGACTGCAACTAAAAATTATTCAATTATCAAAATAGCCCTTTGTATCAAAATAGTCCTTTATGTTATTGTCCCCTAATTCAAAGGGACACACTTGCTAGGAAATTTGCCTATCTCGTGACACCTTTAAAGCCAGCCTTATTGGAAAATGTCGTCTTCTGTTTTTACACAGAGGCTCTTGAACTGCAGGGTAATTCAAGCACAGCCCATGCGGCCCTTGCGCTAAGAGCTGCCCAGGGTCTCCCACTACTTACTTCCGTGTCTTCCTTCCAGGTATAACTTCCGTGGATTTCGATGGTTACAAGCCATGATATTTGCCATAGAGGAGATAAACAGCAGCCCCGCCCTTCTTCCCAACATGACGCTGGGCTACAGGATATTCGACACCTGCAACACCGTCTCCAAGGCCTTGGAGGCCACCCTGAGCTTTGTTGCCCAGAACAAAATCGACTCTTTGAACCTGGATGAGTTCTGCAACTGCTCAGAACACATCCCTTCGACGATTGCGGTGGTGGGAGCTACCGGCTCGGGCGTCTCCACGGCAGTAGCCAACCTGCTGGGGCTCTTCTACATCCCCCAGGTACTGATGCCTTCCTTTCTAAGACGTATTTTTTATTATTTTTAAGTGTGTGTGTGTGTGTGTGTGTGTGTGTGTGCGCGCGCGCGCGCGCGCATGCGTGCCAGTGCCTTCAGAGACCAGAGGTGTCAGATCTCCTGGAACTGGAGTTTCAGGTGGTTGTGAGCCACCCAACATGGGTGCTGGGAATCAAACTAAGGTTCTCTCAAAGAACAGTTCAACCATTTAACCACTGAGCCATCCTTCCAGTCCAACTGGCATCTCCTTAGATGGGCACCAGAGGCAGAGAGGAGGAGAAGCAGGTTTGGAGAGTCATGTGCTAGCAATGTCCTCTCTGGCTTTCCCTGGGCACAAAGGTAGTCACAGCAGTGTAACATGAGCGCCAGAAGTCCCTGAGACCTTCTCTGCCCCTCCAGTACTCTTTTAAACATAGCTTGCATGTACACAACTTGATCTTTTTTTTTTCTGTTATTTCCCAGGTCACTCCTTTAGTAACTGACGTTTTATTTTTACCAAAAAGAGTAAGGTCCTATGATGTGAGTCTCACCGTTCAAACCAAAAATATCTGCCCCTAATTCTGTTCCCTCAACGTTTCTTCTTCCCTATCGTCAGCTTTAGCTCAGAGGGAAATAAAGCATGATTCCCCATAAAACAGAAGTGTAATCATTGTCCCGCACATTCTGAAATGGAGCATGCTCTAATTCCCCCAACAAATATTTACAGAGTGTGTATGAACAAACAGTCTCCTTCCTGCAGGAACTCAGCCTGGGCGGGAGGTAGGTGCCTTTTCAAATACCAATCACTCACCAAAGCAAGTATTTTATAAGCATTGATTCAAAGTTGTATTCCTCCTCTACCATACCAAACGACAGCCAGCTCTAAATACCATTTTATTACCTGATTTTCCCCTTTAGTGCTATGGCCCATCAAGCCAACCTTTCTTGGAATTAATAACCATAGATCTATTACATCACTTTATTGCAGTGAGAATTGCAAGAAGCTTAAATGTCCATGGATAAGAAAAGAGCATCAGCTTGGTTGTGGTAGAGCATTCAATTGAAAATTAAAGATCAGACTTGGATTTTTTTCCAGTGTTTAATATTTGAAATTCAATATTAAATTCATATGAATAAATTCCCATTTCTCTTCTTGCAAAGGGGTCTGCTTCTTTGCTGACAGCCTCAACCCTTTTGCAGACATGTAACAACACAGGCATTCTTGTCATTGTGGATGGAACCCTTACTGTCAGGAAGTAAAGATGTTCCCCATAAGAAAGCCCTGTCTTTGACATTTTTGTACCAAAATGCTTTGACCCAGTCCCCACCAGACATGTTGGGCATGTTTAAATATGTACAGCATTATTTTAAATGCACCAGGATCATAAGTTGTTTATCCCATAGCCAAGTGGTAGAAGATGGAAATGGCAACAGATTAAAAAAAAGAAGAAGAAAGAAAGAAAAAGAAAAAAAAGAATGCGAAGGGTAGAGCTTCATTTCTGCATGGCTAGAATGAAAGACAAGAGTATGAATGATGGAAGGGATAAGAGGACTGCAGTGGGCTGCGGGTAGTGATGCACACTTTGGGAATTTGAGACCTGCCCGCTCTACATAGTGAGTTCCAGCGCCACCTACAGAGTGATACTCTGTCTCAAAACAACAACAACAACAAAACCTATAGTGATTATCGGTCAAATTATTGTGTTCATCTGCATCAGGAGTTCTTTGCTGTGGCTTCACATTAGAATCACTCAGGGAGCTTTAAAAAAAAATCCCTCTGCCTGGGTCCATCCTGCAGACATCATGGTTAAAGAGGCTAGGATACAGTCTATCTGGAACTTTGATGCTTCCCCAGTGAGTGACATTGCAGAGCAAGGAAGCGGTGCTCTGTGGGTAGGGCCACGTGCCCGGCCCTGTTACTTACGTCAGTCATGCCACCAAGAGGCTGTAACAAAAAAGACCAGCTGGAAGAAACTGGTCAGAAGAGGTTTCTGAATTATCCACGTAGTTTTCCCCCTGTCAAGAAAAGTTGGATGTGTTTTTAAGGCCTTTTCTTTGAAGGACACTGAGTGACATTTATTTGACTTTATAGGTGGTCAAAATTATATTAAATACATTAAGAGAATATATCCATGAGAGATAGTTTGGGTTTTAATTTGTATCTCTTTATGAATATTTTGTTCCATTTTTTTTCAAAAGAAAATAAAGAAATGACCAATGATGGGCAGATATTAGAGATGGTCAAGGAGACCCTCCCTGAATAGAGGAGGACCAGTCAGCTGGGGGTGGGGGGTTATGTATACAAGTAGCTGTGTTCCCGTGCTAGAACCTCCAAAGAGGCTCTCAAAAACTAATAACATGTACACAAATCATTCCCTCTAGTGACCTAGATCCTGAAACTCTTTGGGAGCAGGAGCGGATTGTTCGGATTTAAAAAGTTGTCAGTTTCATATTACAGTTTCTAAGATCAAAATCCTGCCAGAGAAGCTACGCTTGCCTTTGGCAAATTTGGCTGAGTCTTTCCTAGGCCAGTATCTTTGACATTTTTGATATATAGACTCTTAATCAATGAAAAGGAGCCTAGTGGGAATGTTTATTTTAAAACATTGCCCAAACAAAGCTAATTAGTAAGAAGTATCTGAAAAGTGTTCCTGTGGGTCTCTTCCGCTTGTTTTCTGGAAGCTCTAGTGTGCTTTAGGAAACCAGTGAACAAACCCTGTCAAATGCTACTTCACTTCCCAGAAGGACTCTGTGAAGGGGACAGTTGCCCTGTTCATCAGAAGAAATGCTCTAATAACTTGGGACTCCCTAGCGGGTGAGCTGTGATAACACCCAAGGGGCTATTAGGGGCCCAAGCAGAGGTGTTGATCCTCTGCAGCTTTGAGGCATGGAGTGTGGCCTGGGGAGAAGTGACTCTTGGTTAGCCAGCTCTTCATTGACAATCTTCTGTGCTATGATTTTTTGTTTTGTTTTGTTTTGTTTTTCGAGACAGTGATTCTCTGTGCAACATTCCTGGCTGTCCTGGAACTCACTCTATAGACCAGGCTGGCCTCGAACTCACAGACATTCACCTGCCTCTGCCTCCCAGAGTGCTGGGATTAAAGACCACCACCGGGCTCAACCACAATATTTTTCTAAAACATTGCAGAGCTCTGACCTACCTAATGGTATCTGAGCTCTTTCCAAGCAGTGATCTCTGAACATCACAGAATTTCTTTCCTTGACAGACACCCACGAACAAACATAGACCTGCCTACAGTGCAGAGTGGAGCCTATCAACAACATGCCTTCTCCGGGCTTCCTTTTCAGCCTCTATGACGTTTTTTTGAGATCACATCAGAGGGTAGTAGGCAAAGGGGGTTTAGTCCTCACCTGCAGCTGAACAAAGGGCTTTGTATGGTGGTTGAACCACTGAGAAGTTGGAGGAAAGAGTGTTTTTCTGATGACATTTGGTGATGTTCGTTATTGCTATTGAAGTTTGGGGCAACTGAGCTTACATCCTGAGCTTGATTGATTTACCTGAGCCTAAAGGCTAAAGAGCTCTCAGAATTCCCCATAATTGGTGTTAATTTCATCTAAAGGGCAGGAACAAGTAGGAAAGGAATGCAGGACATAACTGGGAAATGGGAAGAGAGAAAATGAGCGAGTAGGAGGAAGGACCTCTTTGGGGGTCCTCTGAAGAGTCTCAAGTTTATAACCATAGGGAAGCTGATTCTCCCAGAGGAGGGTTATGTACAAAGCATTCACAACAGTGGGGGGAGCTGTAATATTCAGATCAAAACCTGGGCCCAAAGCCGGTAGTCCTGGAGCACGCCTTTAATCCCAGCACTTGGGAAACAGAGCCAGGTGGATCTCTATGAGTTCGAGGCCAGCCTGGTCTACAGAGCGAGATCCAGGACAGGCACTAAAACTACACAGAGAAACCCTGTCTCGAAAAACAAAAACAAAAACAAAAACAACAACAACAAAAAAACCTGGGCCCAACAGGCAAAGCATGTGCTAAGTGAACACATGGATCTAGTGTAACCAAAGAGGAGTTTCAGAGGAAGCTAGAAGGCATGGGGATGGGGGACACAAGACTCCTTGAAGAGATCAGCACATTTCACTATGGAGGGGTTAAGGCTATTTCTAGACCCAGTTTTGAAGGCATTATCATGAAGAATCGTGTACTGGGAACTAACAGGTACTTGGGGGTTCATGCTGGGGTGGAACTGTCTGATTTTTCTCAGACGTCCATCCTGCCCGCATTGAACTCCTTTGATAAGAGACGTTAAGGTAAGCCTTGAGACTCAGCTAGAACCTCACTTACGCACTCATTCTTCGTTCTCGACTTTCCGCAGGTGAGTTACGCCTCCTCCAGCAGGCTCCTCAGCAACAAGAACCAGTACAAATCCTTCCTCCGCACCATCCCCAACGATGAACACCAGGCCACCGCCATGGCGGACATTATCGAGTATTTCCGCTGGAACTGGGTGGGCACCATTGCCGCGGATGATGACTACGGCCGGCCAGGTATTGAGAAGTTCCGAGAGGAAGCAGAAGAGAGGGACATCTGCATTGACTTCAGCGAGCTTATCTCCCAATACTCTGACGAGGAAGAGATCCAGCAGGTGGTGGAAGTGATCCAGAACTCCACAGCCAAGGTCATCGTCGTTTTCTCCAGCGGCCCAGACCTAGAGCCCCTCATCAAGGAGATTGTGCGGCGCAACATCACAGGCAGGATCTGGTTGGCCAGTGAGGCTTGGGCCAGCTCCTCCTTGATTGCTATGCCCGAATACTTCCATGTGGTCGGGGGCACCATCGGGTTCGGTCTGAAGGCCGGGCAGATCCCAGGCTTCCGAGAATTCCTGCAGAAAGTCCATCCTAGGAAGTCTGTCCACAATGGTTTTGCCAAAGAGTTTTGGGAAGAAACATTTAACTGCCACCTGCAAGAAGGCGCTAAAGGACCTTTACCTGTGGACACATTCATAAGAAGTCATGAGGAAGGTGGCAACAGGTTAAGCAATAGCTCCACTGCCTTCCGACCCCCCTGCACAGGGGACGAGAACATCAGCAGTGTGGAGACCCCTTACATGGATTACGAACATTTACGGATATCCTACAATGTGTACTTAGCTGTCTACTCCATTGCCCATGCCCTGCAAGATATATATACCTGTTTACCTGGAAGAGGGCTTTTCACCAATGGGTCCTGTGCGGACATCAAGAAGGTTGAGGCCTGGCAGGTAAGTCTCTCACGTAGCTAACAGTTCTCTGTGTGATAAAGCAGAATCGGGCTGACCCAGCAAAGAAGTATAATTATTTCCTTTTGTGTCACTGTGACCCAAAGCACCTGAGACACCAACTTAAAGGAGAATTTGTCCCAGCTCATGGTTTCCAAGGGTTCAGTTTATGGGACATTTGGTCCCATGTTCTTGGGAAGGACACCATAGCCATTATAGTATGTGGCATCAAAGAACTTTTCGCTTCCTGACCAACCAGGAAACAAAGACAAGAACCTTCTAGCACTCATCTTCTCCTTCCCCTACCCCCAACCCCGTTCTATCCCCTCAGGTAGTGGGATGGTGCCAGCATCAGGATGAGTCTCTCCTCCTCAGCTAATCCTCTCTAAAGGCACCTTCATGGACACATTCAGGGGTATGCCTTCATCTCCCAGGTGACTCTAAAGACAGGGACGAGTACAACTAGAGTGATCACAAAAACTGCAATATCAAAATGATCACAAAGTAGAGCTTTGATTCATGAAACCTTATCAAACATCTGAGAAACTGCCTTCTACTAAACCGATGTTTGATGAACTGTGGCTAGAAAGCTACAGCTCAACTGATCATTAATCCGATGTCCAGAACACCTAAAGTGTCGCTCCTAAAGGTTCTCAAGTGTCTGGGAACTGATTTAGTGTGGCTTGAATAACCTGCCTTGTGAATTTACCCTTGTGAATAACCAGCATTTGTTCAATACCTGTTCTATTCCATATGCTAACGAGTAGGAAAGTTGTGCTGTGTTCAGACACTACACTTGCTATTACGTCACTGGCCTGTGCTGGACTGGCCAGCTGGCCAGCTAAGCACAAGCTTGGGACACAAAGGCATGCAAGGCATAGCAAACCTAAAAAGGTAAATGTTTCAAAGGGAAACCAGCCCAAACTACAGAAAGCTCAGGACTTAAGTGAAGGTCTTGCAGGTGTTTTACGGGGTAACGTTCAGTTGTCTTGAAGTTTTGAATTACACATGGAAGTGATATCACCAATGTCTGTCATCTCATGAACTTCCGAAGGAAACAACCAGGTCTGAATGATATCCTAGATGGCTGCTCCTGTCCTGCATGTGAACTTTGGTTTTTCATTCGGACTCTGTTTTACACTCTTTGTATGTTTTTTTTTCCCCCCTCGGTTCCAGATTTTATCAGAGAGACTTCATGAGAACAGAAGGGGGTGTCCCCTGACTTTGAATCAAATGATTCAGTGTCAGCAGCCCCTTTCTAAGCTGTGATGTTAGGCAAGCCAGGAATCTGTAAGCGACAGCCTCTTCCCCTGTAACACGGCCCTCATGTCCAACCTGCTGTCCACCCAAGCTTCTTTTAAAGATGACATGAGCTATGAAAGCAAGCTGTAAACTTGCAAGCCGTATACAGATGTGTGGTTATCACAGTCATCATTCATATGTGTGGGTGTGTGGTGTATGTTCGTGTGTGGGTGTGAGCACACGTGTCACGTGCCTGCAGAAGCCAGAGATCAACTGCTGGGTGTCTTCTTCAGTAGCTTTCTGCCTAATTTTTTGAGACAAGGTTTCTCACTAACCCTGGAGCTCATTGATGGCCAATGAGCTTCTTAGCTCTGTCTCCTCCTTCCCTCCAACGCTATGATCACAGAGCTGTGCCGTCTTGTCTGGCCTTCTACCTAAGTGCTGGAAAGCTGAACCCAAGTCCTCGTACTTAACATGGCAAGCATTTTACTGGCTGAGTCATCTCCCCAACCCTTATCATAGTGGTATCTTAATCTATTTAAAATCAATCGGTTGACAAAAATGATAAGTAGAACAGATTTTATATACAGATCCCAACTTCTTTTCGGGGAAGATACCAAGAAACAAAGAGTGTGTAGCCTACGTGTGTTGATGTAGTGACTCCCGTGTGGTTCTAAGAAGTAACTGTCTGTGCTCATAAAACAAGCCAGGACTCACAGGTTCCCAGCCTCCTTGAGTGAGAAAAATCTCACTCAAACATCACTGCCACCCCGAAGTTCCTAATCTCTGTGGAGTAGCCAAACCTCCTTCTTCACACTGAACCACGTCCAAAGCAGACGGTTAAGCTACCATGGAGACTTCAGGAGTCATGCTTCCATTGCAGATTTGTGTTTGTTTGTCTGTCAAGATAGGGTTTCACTGTGCAGCCCTGGCTGTCCTGGAACTCACTCTGCAGAGCAGGCTGGCCTCGAACTCACAGAGATCCACCTGCCTCTGCCTCTTGAGTGCTGGGATTAAAGGTGTCAGCCACTACTGCCCAGCTCAGTGGCAGAATTTAAGATGAATTAAAAGACAGTCTCTGGGTGGTAAATATCATTGTCTTTCATCTCTTCCCATCTATGTTCCGTGAAAGGAAGACTTGGCTCTTGAACGTGTTACAGGAGCAGGGTAGGGGTTGAAGGAAAAGAAATTTCCAGTGAGAAACACGGCTCTCCAGTAACTCTTCTCCCGGGCAAGGAAGTAAGATGACTGAAGGCAATGATTCAAGCTTACTAGTAATGGAATAGAAAGCCCAAACCAAACTGACCTGCACGAAGTGTGGGGGGAGGGGGAAGAAAAGGAAATTTTGTGGCTATTCTTGCTGCTCAGAAGTATTCTCGCCACAGGTGGTTCCGTCTCCACCTCTTTGTTCCTCACGCCCCAGCGTCCCTGTTTGCAGCCTCTGTGGTAGCTTTAAGTTCAAAGAGGTTAAGAAGGAGGGGTGGATGAGGAATGAAAGAAAGTGAACCCTGAGCGCAGAGGATGAAGGGCACCTGGCACTAGCCAACATGTCTTCTGTTATTACCATAGTCTCCATTGAGCCCCGGAAGCCTCTGGACTCTCTAAGATCTTGGTCCCACCTCTCACTCTCAGGAGATGTAGTAGTAAGTAGTGCCTGTCATTAGGAAGAGCTATGGAGAAACCTGCCACCTATATACAGTCTAATCCAAGAACCAGCTTGCAGTCAGCCATCTCTCAACTCTTTGATTCTAAGCCACCTCCTCGACACCACCCTTCCAGTCGCTTATTAGTTTTTGGTGCAGAAATCTTGTTTTTCATTGGCTGTTGGCACGGCATCTCTGTCTTTCATCTCTTCGTGTCTGTGTCCCATAAAAGGAAGACGTATGCCCCATGAAAGGTACACCCAAGGAGCATCACATTTTATTTACAAGCTCTGTCTACCATGAACTTTTCCTTTCCATCAAAATTGATTTTCTCCTGGAAATCTTTTCAAGTCAGACTCCCAGGGATGTCCATTCTGTTCATTTTTCTTCCTCAGTCTTGCTGGCTACCTGCCAAGCATACGCTTCTTCAGTTGATGGAAAGTCCTACCTGTGAGTGGAGGATTTCTAGCCTCTTGTGTCAGGCTAAACTCTGGCGACTCTTAGAATGTATGCAGATAGGTGCTTCCCAATTCACACTCACAATGCATACATCTTGGCTCTGGAGTCCTTGGGTGGAAATACCCTCAAAGGCCACAAGATGGAAATATCACCACAAGAAAGTGGAATTCTCAGAACTTGTGTGCATTTGCCCTTCTTGGGGATACAGATGACCTTCTCAGAAGTAAGTGAATGTACTGTGATCCTGTGATGTCTCCATTTCTCTCCCTGATTGACTCACTCATTTTCCTCCCATCGCACCACAAAGAAAATAAAAAGGTGACACATTGTGTTGATGTATGAACTCAAGAAGAATCTTATATTTTCTTTTTCAGTGGAATTATCATTTTATTCCTTCTGAAAACAGAAGAATGCTTTCTCTGGAAGAAATACTTAAGCACTTTTTATTTTAGTTGCTTTTTATTGACATATATTCATTGTGCATAGTGATGAGCTTCATAAAGACATTTTCATTCAAATATGTCATGTACTTTGACCACATTCACCCTCCCATAATTCCCCTTTCTCCCCTTTCCTGAGCCCCATTCTTTCCCAGACAGTCTCACTTCTGCTTATAGATGAAATTTGTGTGTCTGTATAAAACCTAGGACCCACAAGTAACAGAAAACATCAAAACATGTGATGTTTGTCTTTCTAAGTCTGGCTTATTTCGCTTAATCAGATCATATTTGTTTCTAGCCATTTTCAGCTAATGATACAATTTCATTCTCATTTATGACTCATTAAAGCTCCATTGTGTATATATTTGTGTGTGTATATATATACATATATGTGTATATATACATATATATATATATATGTATGTATTCATCTGTTGACAGACATTTAGGCTGATTCAGTGATCTGGTTATGTGAATAGTCCTGCAATGAACACGGATGCACAGGTATCTGTGGCATGCTGACCTGGACTCTTTGGATCCCCACCCAGGGTCATATGGTAGTTTTACTTTTGGCCTTCTGGGGAACCTCTATACTGGCAGTCATAGTGGCTAGTCTAATTTACATTCTCATCAGCACTGTATAAACCCCTTTTCCCCACATCCTCACTGGCTATAACTCAGTGGAAGAGAACTCACCTAGCAGTCATGAGGTTTGGCTTCAAATCCCAGTGCTATTTTTAAAAAAATAGATGGTTTTGTATGTGCTGGGAATAACCAATGTAAAAACTCTCTCTCTCTCTCATTGTTATTAAGTGTAAAGTGATTTTTCACCTCTGTGTTCCCCATTACATGAGTTAAAGGCAAAGTATTATACAGAATATATAAAGTGCTCAAATATAAAACTTACAAGCCAGCCTGCCAAAAGAACTACTAAAGATACTTAAAGAGATAACTTAAGGGCTGGAGAGATAGCTCAGTGGTTAAGAGCACTCATTGCTCTTCCAGAGGACCTGGGTTCAATTCCCAACACCCACATGGTGGCTCACAAGTATCTCTAATTCCAGTTGCAGGGGATTCAATGCCCTCTCCTTGCCTCTGCACATGGTACACAGACAGGAATTCAAACAAAACATCCATACATACATGTAAAACTAATTAATTTTTTTATTTTTTTTTATTTTTGGTTTTTT